>JALRMI010000218.1:0-49289 GCA_026120165.1 Leptosphaerulina australis
CATTATTCATGGTGCTAGGGTAGGTGTAAAGTTGGAAGGCAGATGTTGGTGGGGTGGCTCGTGCGTTCGGCGAACAGACTAATTCCTTGTGGCTGTAACTTTGACCTTCCCTTTTACAATCAGTCTCACCTCACATTTTGTGTATATTGACCGAATCTTCAATGTTATCAGCTCTGGTACCTGCACAGTTGAGGAGATGAGTGCCATTCTTTACGATTCTACTTTCGTTCGGGTAACCCGATAACACATAGTAACGACAGCTAACCACAATATGAGTATGGATACTTCAGTGTATAACCTCATCACGAAGCTCACCGTAATCCCTGAGTCAGCGACTGGTCGAGATGATCATATCTCCTTGGAAAAAGAGACAAGGCAAGTTACAAGGAGAATTGGAAGCAAATCAATCTATGCACCAGGGCAGACGTGCTACCCACGTTCGAAGAACAAATGCAACCGAACCCATCTGGCGTTTTACCAGGATAGAAGAGCCATCAGAGTAGCCTTATACCTGAACAACGAGCTGACTTTGACGAATCACAAGCCTAAAAGTACTACGAATATTTCACCAGATATATAAAACATACTGCTATCCACGGAGTCCTAATGACGATTCTTGTCTTGCGTCTAAAGAAGTCATGACTGCTACATCGGCTGCTGATACCCGAATCAATCAAATCAAATACCAGCTGAAAACCAAAACTACTACAACAGGCCGAATCTGAAAAGACCTTGGTGAGTCTTTATATGGTTTCAAGTGTCGGGGGGCGGAGTTTTGAAAGAGAATACTTTGGGCACCAGCAGCCCACATTTATCAAAGCCGTTGGTAGGCTCCTAGCACTAGTGTTAAAGTTGGTAAAAGAAACATACTCTAAAGATTGTTCATTGATGAGTGATTCTCTATCTGCTTTCGGCTTATTGTCTCTTTGTCTGGGTGATGAGAAACGGCGCATAGCCTCATACACCCCTCCGCGTGTGATCGCTCATCCGTATGTGGAGGGACATCGGGCATCATTGTGCAGAGGGACACCAAATATCAATGTACGAAGGGATATTGGGCATCGGCCCGATATACGTTTGACGTTAATCTCCTTATCTCATAACCGATACATTGCGTAGCCGTTGTCGATCCTCATCATGGGTTCCAACAAAAGCCAAATGAATAGTGTTTTATCAAAATCCAACCGGCTGTTACTCTCCGATAATGGAAAATACCCGAAACAGGTCCGGGCGACTTCCATCGAGCTTGTAATTCGTCAATGTTAAGGCTCTGTTCGCATGCAAGACCACTCTGAAGCTCTGTCTGTTCTTACAGTGCGTTGACTTGTGTTATTCGCACTGGCTCTTCAAGAATAGGTAGTGCGTCTACCCCAATTTCTGAATCGATCTATTTCTAGGTCTCCTTCTGGTTTGTCTATAATTTTTTCAAGGAGCTCCAGCAGTCCCAGCCAGCTGTTGGCTTGAGAACCACGATGGACTTTGTGGCGAGGCCGTTGACCGAAATATCCAAAGTGTTGCTATGTGTGACGATACTTGGTATCTGTTTCTTATAAAGCATTCTAAACAATAACAGCGTCATAAACGAATTGCTCCTGTCTCTTCGACTATAGCGTATCTGGAGCAAAACATGCTGCAATTCCTGGCCTAGCGGATATGTTGAATAGCAGTCCTCAGATAAGACAAGTGGCACCTGACTCAAACATAACTTTGTGCAGATCAACGGATACAAGGTGTGGAGTGGGATTGAACGTGAAGCAAAGACCGGAGCTACAACTATGTACAGGAACAAGTAGTGTTATACATAGTATCATGTGATAACCCGAATCTCACGACAGGTCGGAAAGAATACAATTCTATGGTAATTCATTCATGCAGTATTGTTTTTCTTCTATAAAACGTGTTATTGGCGGGTGCGGGTCCACTGTTGGAGATTGATGAGGAAAAGGTGGCTGGAGACTGCAAAAGGCTGTATACATACCCATTTATATTATCTGAGGGTTGACAACAAACAGATCAAGTCTCACGGACGGAGCACTATCTGGTTCATGATAGCGTGTACATCCTAACGGTTAGTTCGTATACAAGACATGATTTGTTTGCCACCAACTCTGGTCTTACTAACTCTGAGATGATAGAGCAGAAGGTGCAAGATTATCTTTGTGTGATCTCTTTACCCCTTACTATGTCTAATCATTGCTTCGTAGAAAGTGCCAAGAGCTCGGTGGAGCTGGGTACATGGTCATTCTTCCGAATTACACAGTTGTACTTAGCACATTGTACGTAGCATAACCCTGACGAACTCAGATATTTCCTATTCTTCCTAGCGGTTCGGCTTTTCAGTTCGGCTTATCGGTACGTAAGATTTGCTATGTGCCGACATATGCATCGGCGGTGCTTCCCATTCTAAACTGGTCAGTCACAAGCGCGGCTCTGAGACGTTCGTAGTGCGGCTCTGCAGCATCGGCACGGCTTGCGGCTCTGCCGTTGTCTTCTGATAGAGCGCTCGGTCAGAATCTTGTTTTGACTGCAGTTTTTGCTTGTGACCAACTAGTATGGTGCAAAAGACAATGGACAGTGGTGGGTACAAGATCACGTTTGAGCACAGATCTTCCGTGGTGAGATTATTCCGGAATGTTATTGATGAACCGCATGGACTACATATTTGCGGATGAATAAAGTCGATGGAAGCCTCGAGGAGAGAACCAATGGATTTGTGCCTACATCAGGCCATGGGTGAAGATTCAAGAGACACCTAGAGCCACAGTTCACACTTTTGAGCAATGTTATTTCCATCTCTGTATGATTGCATGAATACGATAGCGATCCCTAAGTTTGGCGCTGAGGTTACAAATATGCAGCTGACAAGATGATTGTCAATCACCGTGTCTGTGCTGTTATCGTCACCTGTCCGATGTGCAAAACAAATCAGCTTAATGCATCCGAGGCCCAGGAAGATTTGAGGCTCTGCTGAGAGTCAGGCAGGGATGCTGGTCATGTGAGGCATTCACTGTTTTCTTTGGACCCAGCATAGTGGCAGCACATGGGACTAGGGATATCCCCGGCAACCGGAAACAAGCTGTAAAGTGGGACTTGTGCATGCGGCTGACACCGATCGGCAATACAACATCCCAATCCGGCAATATACCCGCTCTCAATCAAAGCCCATCTCCTCATGCTGACTATCTGGAACAAAGCTGGAGAGCGAGCACTTTTGTTGGGGTTGTTGAGGGATATTATTCTGCGGAGGCGATGATGGGGTCTCCAGGCTGGGGAAACTGTTGAATAATATGGGGTCTGCTGGAACGCACATCTTATGCGCTATGTTAAAACAGCATGTTTTTACAAGTGTTGTCCACCGTTGTCCGACTCTCACCCCGATCCTTGAGAGTAAGTGCTTAAGGCGATTCTGCAATCACAAGCTCGGCTTATGCGTGCCTAAAATGTTACTCATCAAACTGTCATATCACGTGTTCTTTGGTGCCATCATCATCGGCAGATGGGGCGCGTTTCGATATATCAGCATTTTCAGGCTCCCCTCCATATGTTCTCGCGATTGCATTCGAGGCATGTTGCATCATAGGCACATGCTTTGGGTAAAGGCAAGCTAGCCCCATACCCCGCAAAAGAGGCACACAGTCCTCCAGCCCTTGAACGAAGACAACAAGACTTGTAACTTTGCGTCAAGACGCATCAAGACGCATCAAGACTCGATCGTCGGTATTCGGCAGGGTTAAGCTTTCAAGCAGACGGGAGGCGTCGTTGCGCTAAACAGTACGCTGTTACATGGCGCATTTAAGGAACAGTGGGTCGACGTCAGTGGCGCAAGCTTTGGTTGGTCGAAGCTTAGCAAGTCGAATTTCTCTGTCGATACATTACGTCCCCGGTGGGGAGACCCTCAGTGGGCCGAAATTGGAGTGAAAAACTCTGTGACTTGGGGATAGAGGGGGTGTGAAATGTGGGTGTCTGGGGACTGGAGAGCTGGAGAGTCTTTTGCGGAGGTGCACGTGTGAAGGTTTTGGGATAAAGTAGTTGAAGAAGGCAAACTATAGTTTGTCTACTCATGAAGATCTGCATCACTACCATGCAGTCATCCAGTCCGCAAGATTACCGTTTTCCATGGCTTTCTGTCCAGCCGTTATGTCGTCGGCTCTCGCCCTCCCTCTCACGACTCGCACCTTAGCATCGCTTGCCCCCGGCCGTGTTAGAGCTCGTTCTTTGAGTCTACTGGCACTAATCTCCACCATCACCTGCCAACCATAACACTTTATATCGGAGGCTAGACCATAGCAGGAAGTATACCAGTTCCTTCCAGACTTGAAGGCTGACCCATGCGCTTTGCCTGGTAAAGAGAAAGACCCGTTGCGGGGCTTCCTTAAGCTCCTACGTTGCTCTCCTGACCTTGATTGACCTTGATTGACCTGCACAGTCGCTTTGTGGGTCTCCAGAGAGAGGAGGGTTGGAAAACATTTAAGTCCACTTTCTTCCCCAATGTCAGATCACTGCATCCCAACTTCTCGGGTTCCTTCTTAAGCCTTCTTCAAGAACGGTCAAAGATCAGCCAGGATGTATCAGATCGGCAACATATATGGCATCACGGCCATCGCGGTCATTGGTGGTGGTCTGTTCGGTTTCGATATCTCTTCTATGAGCGCTATGTAAGTGTCACTGGTACTTGCTTCCCTTTGAGCCTTTGCTTATATAGCAACAGCCTGCCTACACAGCAGTACCGCTGCTACTTTAACCAGGGCCCTAGAGGCCCAGAGTATTCAGGTGACCCAAATGAGCCATGCTCTGGTCCAAAACCAAATGTTCAGGGTGGAATCACAGCCGCCATGCCCGGTGGTTCTTTTGTTGGTGCTCTCGTCTCTGGTTACCTTACCGACAAGCTTGGTCGTCGCCGCGCCATCCAGATTGGTTGTCTGATCTGGGTCATTGGTTCTATCATCTCTTGCGCTGCCCAGAACATTGGTATGCTCATTGTTGGCCGCTTCATCAATGGTCTCTCCGTCGGTATTTGCTCTGCTCAAGTTCCAGTATACGTCTCAGAATTGGCTCCTCCCTCAAAGCGTGGTCGTGTTGTTGGTTCTCAACAGTGGGCTATCACTTGGGGTATTCTCATCATGTACTACATCTCCTATGGCTGCACTTTTCTCAAGGGGGAGAAGGCTTTTCGTGTTCCGTGGGGTATCCAGATGCTTCCCGCTGTCATTCTCGCTCTTGGCCTTATGTTCCTGCCCGAGTCACCTCGTTGGCTCGCCCGCAAGGACCGTTGGGAAGAGTGCCATCAAGTCCTCACCCTTGTCCACGGTAAGGGCGACCCTAACTCACCTTTCGTCTCCCTTGAAATGGCCGAGATCAAGCAGATGATCGACTTTGAGAGGCAAAATGCCGATGTTTCCATTATGGAGCTCTTCAGGCCTCGTATGCTCAATCGTCTTCACATCGGTGTCTTTACCCAGATCTGGTCGCAGCTTACTGGTATGAACGTTATGATGTACTACATCACCTACGTCTTCGGTATGGCTGGCCTCAGCGGTAACACAGGTTTAATCGCCTCGTCCATTCAGTATGTTATCAACGTCTTCATGACAATTCCTGCTCTTATTTGGATGGATCGCTGGGGACGTCGTCCTATGTTCGTCATTGGTGCTCTTCTTATGATGACATGGTTGTTCGCCAATGCTGGACTGATGGCTTCATACGGATCTCCCGCTCCCCCAGGCGGTCTCGACAACATCGCGGAACAGTCGTGGCAGATTCACGGCGCACCCGCCAACGCTGTCATCGCCTGCACATACCTCTTTGTTGCTTCCTATGCTCCTACTTGGGGACCAGCTTCTTGGGTCTATCCCCCCGAGCTATTCCCTCTCCGCGTTCGTGGCAAAGCTGTTGCCCTCACTACATCTTCTAACTGGATCTTTGTAAGTCATCCACATCAATGTCTAAAGTTTTAGGATAGTAGACTGATTTCTCCAGAACTTCGCACTGTCCTACTTCGTCCCACCCGCGTTTGTCAACATCAAGTGGAAGGTCTATGTTGTCTTCGGAGTCTTCTGCGCAACTATGGCAATCCACACATTCTTCATGTTTCCGGAGACAGCTGGAAAAACGCTTGAGGACATTGAGGAGATGTTCATGGAAGGCATTCCCGCATGGAAGACAAAAGTGGACTACAGCACTTCGCGCCGTGCCGAGCAGGGTGTCGTTGATCCGGAGAAGATTGGTGGATTTGATCACAGCTCTGTGAGGATGGAGAACACCGATGTTGCAGCAAAGGCTTAAGTGTCTTATTTGATGTGAAACAGAAGTGGTAAAGATTCGATAGATTGATAGATATTCTTATGTGTTTATGCTATAATGAATTAGACCTTTGTGGATCAAGTTGCTCATTACCAAGAGATCAGATTGGATAGTACAATCGAGCGTCATAAAATCATTCGCGCTAATGCCTTGTCCGTGCCCGTGGTGAACCGCGGGTGGGCTGAAGGAGCTATTACGATCTCATAGCCCCCCATCAACTCGTCAAAATCCTTCTTTCACTTCTTCTGTCCTGTAGATGGACACAGTGCATTTTCATTGCCGTTATGAGATGACTGCTAGTTTTGGTCACATCATAGTTCTAGGGAGCGCGCCCTGCGGCTCTCTAAGCCTTTTCCTTCCTGTAAGCCTTTGCCGCCTCCACTCTTGCTGCATTGTTGGCCTTATCAACTATCTCATTTCGGAAATTTGCAATCTGCTGCAACTCCTTCATCTTGGTTTTTCTGTGCACCTCGCCCCCTCCCTCTCCCTTTCTCTCACCGGGGGTTGACCTTATCATGATGCTAAGGGACTAAGTGAAAATGCGGCCACTTCGTCCACCCACTACGCCCCAAGAGTGGACAATCTGATTAGTACCAAAGTTCAGGCTCGACGTCTGCCCGAATTCCGCCTATCACTATTGTTTGAAGCCCTTCAGATTTCAAGACATAGTTGCGCCTAAACGCCGGGCTAATGACCGAATTCTTAAGGAGCAGAGTACAAAATATTGTGTCTGAGGAACGCATTATCTGAATCCCATTAAGTGTTTTGTTAAGAGGACGTCATCTAACCAATGAACGGCCTCTTTAGGCACACACTCTGATTATTACGATTCGACAGTTCTGTGCGACATCTGGCGTACCGAAGGACCGGCCGGTGCCTCTTTCAGACTACAGCCCTTGACCTGCCTGACCTGCGCAGCTATGAATCTATGACGCTGCATCATCATCGTAGTCAGTATTTCTTGTCTGGCATGCAGCTGTCAGTTCCTTGGGCAGAAGCCTCCTCGCCTGTCAGGGGACCGGAGTATGAATTGGAAGCGGTGGTGCTCCTCACTTTTAGTTTGGTTTAGTATATACGGATTCTGTTGCATTACTCCGTCAGATGCAAAGACGCCTAAAATTACAGGGACTTCGCAATAGACTGGAGACTCAATCGAAGCCTTCTTTGCGGTTAGTTGGTGGCTGGGAAGGTTGGTCTGGCCTTGCATGAAGAGGCGGATGGTCTTTCAGCAACCTTTTATACGCTGTGTGATTGAGAGTTCTGTCTGTACCGCGGGGACGTTTTATGTTAGTACTTCGTAGCAAAACTCTTGGCCGTACCACGCAGAGTCGCCATTTGAAAACCTAAAAGCAAGAAAATAGGATAGGACTGCGCGTGGCAGCCCCAGTTCTCTGGATTCTTGCCTGAGTTGTAGTCAAGATCCGACTGATTGTACCATTGGGACGAATTGGTGTGCTTCTGCAACCACCAGTCTCACTGGACGTCTCTGAGCATGTGCCGAGCAATGTTCCTATAATTGATGCCGCAGGGTATACTGCTGCGCATTCTAAGATTGACGAGTTGTGCGTTTCGCCATATGCGAGCCTGCCGACCTTTTCATTACCAGTTGTGCTAGTGTGACCTTGGGCCCATTTCGCTCTACTATCATAGATTTCCGTGGCCCAGGATGTAGCGATCGCTGGTTGGGTATGTGAAGTGAACCATAGACTAGTATAGGCAGCTTGTCGCTGGAAGTCTCCATGAGTGAGTTGTCAAAGAGGAAGAGGACGTAACGGTGCAGCCAAGGAGTGGCTTATTGATGTTGCACATTTGGCAAGAATCCCTTCCTCGAGGCTAGTGCATACGAAAGCTCGTAATAGGGTTCTCTGGCCAAGTTTCGTTCACTGCTTCTGGGTCCACTTTCTTAAATCAGTTTCTCCAAAATCTAGCCAGTACATACAGTACTTCTCTGAGATACTGCAGACGGTTGCACTCAACACAAATAGACTCACATACTAGCCGGAACTGGTCCTAAAGATGCAATTGTCCGTACGGAGCGTTGACAGAATTTGTGGGCTCGAACGCGCGCTCAGTGTTATTTTTTTGTCTAGAATTACGTCCATTGCTGAGGCTGCTTTGGATGGCGAGGCTGGCAATACGGAGTTGCTGTTCCGACTAAACAGCAAGTTGCGGCGGCAAGACAGCTGATTTTAGGAGTCTGTTCCATACTCGCCTGCTACAGCCTATAAACAGCTAAAGGATTGCGGCTTGGTAAGGCTTGTGTTGAAAGACCTTCATCGGAAAGACGGCTACCGGAAGATGCTATGAAGGAACCGTGACAAGGAATTTATGTCTGCCCATACTGAAATGATCTCGAATCCAGTCGTAGCTTACATATCCTACGGCCCGCTATACCGCTAAAGAACGGAGGGCATCGCCAGAAGGCTCGATAATGCTGATTCAGAATCCTGCCACTTGACGCCACACAAAATGAAGCACGAGAAAAATATTGAACTGACACACGCACCTCGTGCCATGTATCCACTGTCCACGGTGTAACAATAGAATGGCAGTTATGGTCGAGACAATAAACCTTGAAAGAGCTAGACAACGCGTGAAAGACGCGCCGCAGTTAGCGCCTTGGCAGTATATTGTGACAATTCAGTTATGTGCTTTCTTCCGTACTCGTGTTCGCCAACGGATTCTTCGCGCTTCACGTAAACACAACACTTCTACCTTGTCTTATTTTGTTATTTTCAAGCACCATCTCACGAACAGTAAGCGCCATGCCATCCCCGCGTGGCGTCTGTCTTTGCCCTTGCTCTGCATCGCAACGCTAGCGCAGAGCTGCAAAACTATTCGCGGATAATCAGATGATACCCTGTCTCCTCGATGAAACTCGCCTGCTTCTGCAATGTCGTTCCACCTATGCAACATGAGCAGTCGTTCTTCATGTCACCTGCTCGCGAATCTTTGCTCTGAAGGCTGGATCTGCTGTAGAAGTAACCTATTGGGTCAGCCGTAGCGGCTACCCCCTCGTTGTCCGCTGGCATGTGCAGCTGTTCGGCCATCCACTGTCCCATCTCGCGCGAGTAAACTGGAACCTTATTGGGCTCTGGCCTTGTTAGAATTGACACGGCCCGCTCGATACCGTTCTAGTGGGTGACAGATCTGGAGAACGGGGCCCCATGGGCACCCGTATTGAAGTCTTTGGGAAGTCCTTGTATCCATAGCATCGACTGGAAGCTGTTTCTTGTGGCGTTCGGATGGCAACGCCGCTGTAAATCGCAACCCTGTTTGAAACGGCATTGCGGAGTTGACTCGCCTTTTTTATGTTCCCGTTGCCTTGAACATCAACAGTGTCTTCCACTCAAACGGTTGAGGCTGCTCAGGTGCCTAGCCCACGCCTTACCCATTACGGCTGCGGAGTTGCATACTCCGCACTTCTTTTTATCAGGCTTGATTTCTAGATTCATGCTCCGATACAGCACCTCTAGATGGCGCGATTACCCGGATATTGCGGGCCCAGAGGCCGGGGCTCGTATCCTAGACACTTGAAGACTGCAATTATCGTGGAGGTCTTATAGTTCGTCGAGGTCGCACATTCTGCGTCCATCAGCAGCAGCTCCTGTCTCGAGCATCCGCAATAATGGCTGACATCAAGGAGACTACTATCGAGCAAGTCCACCAAACTAATTCAGAGAATGGCGTAAGCACCTCCAGACTGCTGGCGTGCCCCAAAGCTAACAACTTTGCAGGACATCAAGGCCATTGCTGAAACGAAAGTCATCTCTGGTTCGGAAGCCCTTGCAGAGGCCAAGCTGAAGGAGCCCGTCCAACGCTTCTCCCGACATGCAGTCATACTGTACATTTGCGCCATTGTGGGCTTCTTTTGTTCCACTTGCAACGGGTTTGATGGTTCAATGTTCAACTCACTTCTCACAAACGACACCTTCAAGTCCTACTACAAGGTCGAATCTACCGGTGCCTGGACCGGTATCGTCACTTCTATGTACCAAATTGGTGGTGTTGCCGCTCTTCCTTTTATTGGTCCTGCTTGTGATACCTGGGGTCGTAGGTATGGCATGATGATTGGCGGTGCCATTGCCAGCGCGGGTGTTATCATTCAGGCTACCACAAAGCCTGGTGGTAACGCTGTTGGGCAGTTCATGGGCGGTCGCCTATTGCTCGGGTTCGGTGTACCTATACTTACTACTGCTGGGCCTTTGCACGTTATCGAGACCGCGCACCCTGCCCACCGTGGTGTGATTACTGGTCTTTACAACACATTCTGGTAAGCAATCTCTCAACATTGAATATTAATCTGACTGACCCCATGATAGGTTCGTCGGCTCTCTTCTTGCTGCTGGCGTTACTCGTGGCTCTGTCGGACTTGAAGGCAACATGAGCTGGATCGTACCCGTCTGGATGCAGATTCTCTTCCCTGCTTTGATTTTTTGCCTGGCGTGGTTTCTTCCTGAGTCTCCTCGCTGGCTCTACACTCGTGGCAGGCACTCCGAGGCCAAGAAGGTTCTTGCTAAATACCACGGTACCGGCAGGGAGGACAGCATCTGGGTTACTATGCAGATCAACGAGTACGAGGAGTACCTTAACATGGACGGTGGTGACAAGCGCTGGTGGGACTACAGCGCGCTTTTCAAGCACCACGCTTCCCGCTATCGTCTGGCTTGTAATTGCTGCGTTGCTATCTTCGGTCAATGGGCAGGTAACGGTGCGGTCGACTACTTCCTCGATGGTGTTCTGGTATCGGCTGGTATCACAGATCAACTCAAGAAGATGAACATCAACCTGGGCAAGTCGTGCATGCAACTGACTTTTGTAGGCTACTTGCTCTTTCGTGTGTAGCGATTTAAGTGCTGACCATACACAGGCTGTTGTCGGTGCCTTCTTCGTTGATAAGCTCGGTCGACGTCCTATGCTCATCGGCACATTCTCCAGCATCACCTTCATTTGGATCGCCGCTACGGCAGCTGTTTCCGTGCAGAAGAAAACTGGCGCCGACTCTGCCAGCAACGCCTTCATCGCATTCATCTTCTTGTTCAACGCTGTCTTCGCATTCGGTATCACCCCTCTCCAGGCTCTCTACCCTGTTGAGGTCCTCTCATTTGAGATGCGTGCCAAAGGCATGGCTTTCTCGAACTTGTCTTTGACCGCCGCCATGTTGGTTAACCAGTTCGCCTATCCAATCGCGCTGGACAAGATCGAGTGGAGACTCTACATCGTCTTCATTATCTGGTGCCCAATCCAGGCTTTTGTCGTCTGGATGTTCATTCCCGAGACAAAGAACAGGACACTTGAGGTTCGTAACAATTGGCGTTGCATGTTATCAAATCTTCATTTTACTAAAATTGAGTCCAGGAAATCGATGATATCTTCAACAGCCCCAACCCCCGCAAGGCTTCACTCGTTAAGAAGAAGGTCGCCACCGATGTCAACGGCAACATCATCGAGGTCGAGAAGGTCTAGACTTGTGACATCGCTATTTGGTGCTACAAGTTGTTCAGTTCATTTGCAGACGGCAAGCTCAAAAGATATTTTGAGGAATGCATGTTTGGTCTGTAGTTGTCTTTGTCTTCGGAACATTCGCTCAGACTATGATATAAATCAATACTCCCAATGGCTCTGTATTTTTCTCTCAGTTACGTCTTAACCTCGTGCTGATAATGACTCGGTTTTTCCACGGCAAAGATGTCCATGTCATGATAATACTCTCGGCTCCAAAATTCGGATCAACTTTGAAAGAACCTCTGGACGTATGACGACGAACAAAATCTACTTTCTCCAATACCAATCTGTTTATTTGCAATCATAAAGCACTCATGCTTAATGGCAGGCTTAATTGGTTTTTGCACTTGTGGCTGGGTTGACTGATCTGGGTCTCCAGCAGATGCCAAGTGACAACCTTAAGCTTGCTTCTGAAGGATAAACGGCGTGATTGCAGAGTGAATGTGCCCGTCCTTGGATCATGATTATTCTATCTATTGCGTCTGCAGAACCAGGTTATAGAATGAGCATACCAACTGTGCCTGTCTTTGAAGACTTTGTAATGACATTTATTATTGCCACCTTTGAAAAGTTCAATCTGAACATGCCGTAATCGAGTTCTCCTACCACCCTATTTCGTTGTTAGCCCAGGACATATACTACTTTGCGCAACTAACATCGACTCCACTTGTCCACCATTTTCAAATGACAAAACCAGTAAGCGCGGTTTTCATGAGATACTAGGTTAAGATATAAAATTATGAGAAGCCTATTCACATAAAAAGGTGTATTTTTTTGGGAGGATTCATGTACTAGCACGGGTGATACAGATTTGGATTCTGGTTTCTTGATAGCTATATCGAGCAACTGTGGTACAGATGTTCCTTATTTATCATCTGCTGCTTTCCAGGTGTCACTAGGCTCCAAGAGGCTAGTGCACCTGTGATAGAACATGGGTCAGCATCACACATTTGTACCAACAACATTGTCAATAAATAAAGTTTCATAGTGCAGCCCCATTTCTAAGATCACTATTGTACTATGAAATGCCCTCCTTTAGGTTATTTATAAATGTTAATGTCACCCTGTAGTCTCGGTGCTTGCACTGGACCTAGCTGGGGCGTTCGACAATGTCTCCCATGCCCTACTGCTGCGGATGCTCCGCAGGAAGGGATACCCAGAGTGGGTGGTACGATACATAGAATCATTCCTCACGAACAGAAGGATCTGGATATCTTTCAACGACTATGACAGTGAGTGGATGCCAACTAACACAGGAATCCCCCAGGGACCTACCCTATCGCCGGTGCTATTCCTGTTCTTTATTGCAGACCTCCTGGAGACATTCGAGTCCGTCAAGGACGGCATGATAGGCCTAGGATTCATTGACGACACGAACCTGGTTGCATAAGGCCCCTCGGCTGCAGAAAACTGCGCAAGATTAGAGAAAGCCCATGACTAGTGCGCTGAGTGAGCTGGCCGATTTGGCGCGAAGTTCGCTCCAGAAAAATACCAGGTTGCACAATTCACAAAAAAGAGGCAAGTAAGCGAGTGTCTTAAGACTACTGTGAAGGTAGGAAGAGAGGAGGCCGAACTTGTCACATCCCTGAGAGTGCTAGGTGTGTGGCTGGACCCACAACTGACATGTAAGGACCACATTAGCAAATCTGCAGCGAAGGGAAAGTCGGCACTCAACGCGATGACATGGCTCACAGCCTCCACCCGGGGACCATCAGTCCGGAAGTCAAAGCTACTGTATACTGTAATAGCTCGGCCAGCGATGACGTATGGGTCCCAAGTGTGAGCATCTGGAACAGATGGATGTGCAATCTCAACGGCGAGATTCAAGACCCTACATGTTCTACAGAACAAGTGTCTACGACGGACTCTAGGCGCATACAGGAGAACCCCTGTTGCGGTACTAGAGAAAGAGAGTGGAACACCCCCAATAGACTCGTACATCACTGCCCTCGTTCTCCAGAGGGTTGTGAAGACTAAAGGCCAGCCAGTAACAAAGGTCATCAGGGCAAAGCTCCAAGAAGTGTGGGCAGATGCAACACAAGCGGAGCCCCGGCGCAGGAGGGGGAGACCCCGGAAACAAACGACCCAACCAAATATCAACATTGACAAGGCGAGGCAGAGAGGTAAGGAGATAATAGACAGAAGGACAAGCAACAGCGCAGAACCCACGCCAGACCAATGCGGAGGCAGGGTACAGGTACGCGGCCAGATCAGGGGAATTGGCGATAAGCTTCAGGAGGAGTGGGAAAAGAGGTGGGAGTCTCAGGCGGCAAAGCCGCGCCGGCACGCACCCACCTGGAAAAAAGGCTGGTCGAGCCAGCCAGCATGCATATATGACGGTGTCCAGAAACATGTGGCGGCTGCCATCTTTCTAATTAGGTCGGAGGTACTAGGGCTGAGAGCATGGTTGTCGGGAATAGGCGTCCCAGGTATCACGCCAGAGTGCTCCTGCAGACATCCGCGTCAGACAATCCAACACGTACTGGGATACTGTCCTGATCAGGTCGAGGCGCGAATCAAGCTCCTTGACAGGGCAGGACATACACATATGGACTGCCTGTTGCGCGAAAGGGACATAGCGAAGTGGGCAGGACAGTGGCTCCTGGACACAGGGTATCTCCAAGTAGCGCTTGAAGTTGACGCCACAGACACAGGGGACTGGGCGCCCTTCACCAACGCTTAGGAGTTGCCATACTCCCTCGCAACCTGAATATCAGGGCAGCACAGACAAGGTGATGCGCTGTAGGCGGGCAGGATAAGGAGCTGTTGACTTATGTTCCGTAGTGAACAACCCAAGCCTGACCTGCGCGACGGCGCCAAGAAAGGTTCAATGTGTGGTCAGAGAATGCTAAAGGATAGAATAAGGAGGGTTTTAAGCTGTAGGCGTAGCCAGCAGCTCTGTTTGCCCTTAACAAAGTAGCACAGTTTCTACAGTGTCAGCACGCTAATATAGCGCTCGGTAGCACTTAAAATTCCAGATTATTTACTTATTTATAAACGTTAATGTTATCATCAACGTAGATTATTTTACACCAATTGACCAATTTCGATCAAAGAACCCATCAAAGCTACTCCTCACATGTGTTAAACAGTCGTCTTGTAGACCATAAACTAGTCTGTTGCTGTTTTTTTGGTTGAATGTTAAGCAGCTTCCCTTTGACACCTTGTGCAAACTGTGGTACTGCTCTATGCTCTCAAATTCTCAACCCCAGCAGGCAAGGCTCCAAAAATTGAATGTTTCCACCTCATAGAGCTAACTTGTCCGGACTAAAGAAGGATTTGTTCTATTTCTGGAATCTGGCAAACTGCTGAGAGGTAATTCATAGTTCCGATATTCAAATTAGTATTTACAAGGAGCATTAAAAGGACTGAATATCTATGAAGTTATCTATAGGTCCTAAGTATATAGACAAAACTAGAGCGGTGTTGCAATATAGTATGTATTTGCATCGCAACGAAACCATAAGGCATCACAATTATGTCATGTGCTTCATTGCTGCACACTTTAGATGTCACCCGTATACCTTCCGTTGCCCTTGAATGCCCCATGGAACCCAAATGCTACCGGTCCAGGCACTTCAGCCCTTGCTACTTCTGTCAGATCTTTAGCCTTTAGCACAAGGAGGTAACTTCTCTCTACATGGCCATCTAATACAATCGTCAAAAGTACACCGTCATCCTCGCTTTTACCTTCAGGATCAGCAACAAAGATACACTCGCCAGGCGTATGACCCTCCTGTTCCCAGAAGATACTTGTCTGCGTAATGTTGTCAAACTTGGCAATCCCATCCATAAAAGAAGATTTTAGGCGATCGGTGCACCCATATGTATACCGGTGGCGGCGGGTCAGGTAGGAGGGGTTGATGGTCGGGAGTTCGAGGGACATCATCTTATCCGCTAAAAAAAGCCGTTCCGCTTTTCTAGGCTGAGAGCTGGGACAACTGGTGGAAACACTGGGGAGCCGGAACTGCGCCTGCATAGGTAGACAAGATAGGCGTTTCTTTCCCGCATAATCCGAGTCTGGATCCGAGAGCGAGGAGAGCAGATTGTCGTAGTAGAAACGGTGAATTACGTCTGTATTCTCAAAAAGGGAGAGCTCAGTGATTATGTCTGTTTGGGAGGGGTTGGTGACCGATGGCTCTTCCCAGGCGTTGACGCTGTGAAAGCAAAAAAACGGACTACTTTCGTATATGGCTATGAGGCCATGGTTGTGAGTGCGGTCTATGACATACCAGGTTGCTTTTGAATCAGTATCGAAGGGTGCAATAGCCTGGACCATATTCTGATGATATAAAAATGAAATACCGGCCCAAGTGAAGTGGCTATTCCAGACACAGAGGATGACATGATTCTCAGTAAGAAACAAAGAGTGGATGTAAGCCGGTACACCTTGAAATGTTGCAAGTATATCTGTTATGCCTGTGGTCGCTGAAGTACGGAATATGCGGTAAGTGGACTTGCGTCCAAACTCCAGGTTGAAATTGAACAGATCGCCAGTTGCAGGGTCAGACTTAGCGTGGGAAGCGGATATAGGACCTTTGAGATCCGGGTGAAGTGAGTCCTGGAGAGCAATTCCTTGTGGTTCCAGAGTCTCGGGGTCTATTTTCTTCACCATGTGGTGGTCACTCTTTGCGTGAAGTGTTTGAATACCGTTCGTGTGACCATTGATCACTGGCTTCTCTGAGTTTTCGACTGGACCACCTCCGGGCATATTGACCGAGAGTGTCACTCCGACATTCATATTGCCTCGCGAAGGCACAAAGACGCCCATGACTTTCTTGAAGAAGCTCTCACATGGATCTCGCTTAGATGCAAACGTAAGACCTTCACCTTTGCCTGTTGTACGAACTCGTTCAAGGTACTCATCTACTGTGCGTCGAGATCTGTAGCTAACTTGTGCTGCTTCGTTCGCATCGGGAAATTCAATGTGGAATCGATGCACGGCGGAGAAGCCATCGAACCAATGCTTGGCTGCAAATATCTTGCCATTCTCTGCTTTAGCCTTGTAGCCCAACGGACCTGTTCGGTATAAAACACCAGCAGCGTACCACGGGATATCACCCTTTACTACCAGCGAGATAGGTTCACGTTCTTGGTAGGCAGTATCGAATCCAGCATCGTTTGGCCAAGGGTCCATTTTTGGTATTGAATCTTCGAAGTCGATATGATGGATGACAGCAAAGTTTGAATGAGATGTTGTGTTTCCCGGCTGCGCTCTTCGTAGCCACGGAAAATAACAGATGGTGGCCGATTTTGACAAGGCGAAATTAGTGAAGACAGTAATCTGTAGGTGCTGAAGATTTTGTAGGAATTGTGGGTTTGAATGGGCACACCATCCTCAGTGCATTACCCTTAATACATTATTACAACGGCCGCAACTCGGCCAAGCAGGAGCTCTATCACGCCGCGTAGGAGTGTGTTCCGCACGTCTCGGAAAGAGAACATAGGTGCGACTTGAGACCGTCGAGACGGGAGACGGCGCGGTCTCATGCGCACATGTAGTCGCTTGCCCTGGTCGCAAGCTTAGCGAACCGGTGTAGGACAGCCTTTACAGTTGCGTACGGCCGTGTCGCTGAAAAGAGTACCCTTTATGATTACAGGGCTACGATCCATCAACATGGTCTCTAGTGGCAGCTCACCATCATCACTGCAAGGCGAGCCCTGCTGATTGATTGTTGTGCCGACCCGTCCAGCGGGATGAGTTACGGCCGCAAGAAAAGCAGCAGCGCCAACGGCCTTCTCCTTGTCCCATTTTCACGATGGCTTCGCACAAAACCTGGCGAGCAGCTCTTTGGATGGTCATGCCGCTTGTGTGAGAGCTTGACTCTGCCGGTTCTGGAAAACAACCTTTTTGTGAATGATTGAACTGGTACTTGGGTTCGAATAGACGAAAGGGCTTGTACGCATTGGGCAAACATTAGCGAATGTCAAGTCGACCATATGTTTGACGATTCAGTTGTGTGACGAGCGAGATGAGTTCGCTTGTCAGTATTCCTATTGATGTAACAATGAGGCATGCTGTGATGAAGAAGCTTAAGCTGACCAGGGCTTAGTTGCAGAATGCAGCAAGGCGAGAAGGTCGAACGAGTAACTATTATGTAGTAAGCCATTTCTTTGGTGAACATACATACAACCATGCATTCAGACAATCAAGTACATTACCGTATGCATTTGAAAGGGTTCACTTGGAAAGAATATAAGAACTTGAACAGAAAATAATTGCCTAGATGTAGTAAAGCAGATATGACGTCGTGAACGATTCCAGGGACACATGGTCAATGCGCGTTGCTATGGACAAGGAAAGCTCGCTTAGGTTTGTTGATTGCAGCTACCTGAACTTCACGAACACACTTTGGTACTACGCGACCTGCAGCTGCCTTAACACATTACATACAGTGATTGCTTTCACTTTTGAATAGATCTGTTCACATACTATCGTCATACTGGCGCGCCTCAACGAATCCCCCATCCAAAAGATGGACCCGCCCTCTCTCCCACCTTCACCCTCTAAGCAGGCAATGTCGTCTAGTGTGCCTCTTTTTCCAGTCTCTCCGGAGCGTCTGGTCAGCACAAAACCTTCATTTGGCGACCCTGTTGTTCTATCGCCCACAACCACACATGCCGAGTCTCGCTTGGGATCACCACTACGAGAGGGTTCCCCTTTACGATCGCACAAACGAAATGACTCCGATATATCAGTTCATGGACTCGCCGCTATGTTCGAGACTCTCGAGGTTAAGGACCCGAGAGAGGCTCGCAATCGGTACCAAGCGCTGCTCGCCAAGGACAGAGCCAAACTCGAGAAACTCGAGAAAGAATATGCCATGTCATCGAGTCGCAAAGAGGTGCGCATTGAGGAGCTAAAAAACGAGTTGAAAGCGGCAAAAGAAGAGCTAGAACTAGCTGTTTCAAGAGATGCATACGAGAAAGAGCGCAAAGCACACAAGGCCAATGTTGCCAAGTGGGAGAAGGTCTTCAAAGAGCGCGAAGATGCTTGGAAAGTATCTAACGCAAAGCTGGTACGTCTCGAACAAGCTGGGTATTTTCAATCTCGCTGATGACAGACAGAGTGAACTTGAGTATAACAATAAGCACCTCGAGGCTAAGAACCGCGAATACAAGAAACGATACATGGAGAAGGACAAGGAGCTGCTAAGGAAGTCTGGTCAAGTGCCAACGCTCCAGGCTAAGATCCAGGGGCTTGAACGCAACATGAAGCGAGCTGAGTCTGATGTCAAGTTCAAGACTGAGGAGGCAGCGAAGTACCAGAGCCAGCTTTACAACCTGGAAATCGAATTGGAGAGCGTTACAGCACGGCTCGGAGAAGAAATCCTGGCTTTAAAGGACCGCCTGAGCCTAGTCGAGAGCGAGCGCGATGCGCTCAAGACGAGTCTGAAGGAGGAAGAAGTGCTGCGTGTTGCAGCTGAAGGGCAAATCGCACTACCTACAGCTACACACGACGAAGAGGATGAATTCGCATTACCTGTCCGCTCTCCACGCAAGCCTCGCAATGTTCAGCGTAACGATGAGGACAAAGAGAACCAGTCCCCAAGGAAGTCTGCAATCGACCTTCGCTTCCTTCAGCAGGAACTCACAGCCGAGAGGCGCTACCGTGCGCAGGCAGAGGATCAGATCGAGTTTATGAAGATGGAGTGCCAGTTCCAGTGCTGCTCTTGCCGCATTGCGGAGAACAAGAGTAAAGTCTACGTACACGACGACAGCTATGCTGCACAGATGGAGGCCATTAAGGCTTCTGTGCCCGTTTTGACACCTCCTGCAAGCGATAACGGTGACGACGCAATGGAACTTGTTAAAGACGAATCCGTTGACGGCAAGCGACCGTTCACACCACCGCCAGAAGAGCTAGCATCGGAGACCTTAGTCGTGGTCCACCAACAAGATGAGGAACCAGAGGCAGTCATTGCCTTCTCACCTACCACCGGCACATTCAAATCTATCCCATCTCCAGTGAAGGCACCGCCAAAGCGATCTCTCTACCGTCAGTCCGCCAGAGAATCGACACACTCGACCACACGCTACTCAGATGTTCGCACCGAGATCAAACCCCTGGAGGCACCATTTGAGTACGACCAGGCGCCAGCAATGTATGAAGGTTTCAATGTCGAGGAGAGCAAGAATGTAGATATTGCCATCCACGAGGACACGTTTGATGATAGCGACGAAGAGACGGAGCCACCGACATCAGTTGCTGCGGGACCTAGCACTCCCTATGTCACAAAAACCACCACTACCACCATCCCAATTGCATTCTCACCAGCGACACCAGCACCACGACCAGGCAAACAACCTATGAGCCCTTTCACAGTAGCTCACCATGCCCCAGTTCTTGGTGAGCTGGCACTGAATAATGTGCCGTTTGACCGTGAAGCTGCTCTCCAGGCTATCCGTGAGCGACGAGGTAGGGCTCGGAGCATGGCTGAAGGCCACGGCACGCCAATGAAGCAGATGCTGGACGGTGTGAAGGAAAGGCGTGACATCAGCGCACCTGTTTCTAGAATCAGCCGAAGGTGAGAGTCTGATGTTGAGCATCTTGGCTAAATAAGGGCAGTATCTTTTGGTTATTCTCATAATCTGCTGAGCGGCATTGCATGGCGTTCTGGTTTGTTACTGTACTTAAGCGGTCACAGGCAAGGCGTTAGGATTAGTTTCATCGCTTTTAATAGCTCGGCTGGGTAGATACCACGGTTGGGACATGATCGGAGTTCAATATGCGTATCACAATCAGATTTTTTTTTACCATCACCGTTCTTGTATGTGCAACAGTGATCGTATTTCTCCGAGTATGGCTGCAAAAAATCGCTGATGGTGACCTTGTGGGTAGACAGGTCACACTAACATAGAAATAGACTAGCTTAGCCCTACCGTACATCATCGGTGACCTTGAGATTTGAGATTCACTCGACAAGCTCATAAATTTCAACTTTCACATCATACGCTATCTCTTATGCTACCCTTGCATATTTAGACATAGAATATTACATTCTGGAATCTGAATATCATAACCGTCCACATAAGCATTGGAGGCAATAAGTCTCAGGGCAGCGAAACCCCGCAGCGAATATGGGCGCCCTTCTCTCCCTTCCCATCACTCTCCTCAACTTTCTCCTCCCCTTCACAAAACCTGGCACACCAATCCTCCAAGATGTCGTTCATACAGCCATTCTCTGCGGCACATTGTATTACGCTCCACAAATTGCAGAATGGTATAACACACGGCAGCTCAGCAACACCACAGATGGCGTAGGGCATAATGAAGGGCTGGATATACAAGAAGCAGCGTCAAACGATGCGCGAGACATACCGCAAGAACTTCCGCTACAAAATGCACAACCTGGTCTACAAGCGCATGTGGAAGACGAAGTCGAGCCAATGATACCACAACCAGGTCCTGCGGAACAGCAACCTCCTGCACCAGCCTTCGATCTCCCTGAAGACGAAGCGGGTCCAGCAAACGAGCGCCCGCGCCCAACACCACAAAACCGTGCAGTGGGAGCTAAAAAAGCTAAATCTCTCGCACGCAAAGACCAGCGGCGCGCATATCACGAGTTTCACCGCCAGGAAGCCGAATTACGTCGTCTACAAGATGCTGAAGGCAAAGAGGAGCGCGAAGCTGCACTTGCTGCTGAGAAGCAGAGACGGGCGGCGGCGGAGGCGGGGATTGTTGAACGCGAGAGGAGGGAGCGAGAAGAGAGGAAAAGGGAGGTGGAGAGGGAGCAACAGGAAGAGGTGGAGAGGAGGGAAAGAGTCGTGCAAAGTGTTAGGGAGGAATTGGAAAGGTCAGGATGCGTAAATTTAGTGGATGTTGCGTGGCGGGAAGGGAAGGATAGGATTTGGGTTGAGAGGCTGGTCAAGGCTAGTGGAGTGTTGGGACAGTCAGTAGAAGATGACTCGAAGATCTTGATTACGGGCCAAGGATGGTTGGTTAAAGTTGATAGGGAAATTTTGGGAAGGGCCTACAAGGAGGCTGAGAGGTCTGGTGAAATGCATGAAGGAAAGGTAGGATTTGAGGAGTTTGGGAGGATGCTGGAGAGTGCTGTAAGAGAGAGGGCTAATGCCTGAGGTGCCTGTAGATAGGTTGATGATCAATGATGATACCCAACAGATGAGTTCATCTATATGAATCAAAGATATAATTCTTGAAAAGCAGATATCGATGTGCGCAGAGCAGTATAGTGCTAATACGTGGACGGTGCAGATGCCTCTGCTCATATGGGCTTATAGGAAACAGAGGTTAACGAGAAAAGGGTATATACGACATGTCTAGATTCGTCATCTCGTTACATGTCATCTACTTGAAGCTGGTGCTTTTACCTCAACTGTCACAGCAGGACAGTCTATCCTGCCCTTTAGCTCAAGCGCACCCTTCACGTGTAACACAACATCCAAAGGGGTCCGATGAAGTGGTATCGAATTGTCCATTTTGATCATGCAACCATGAAAGACGTGTTTATTCGCCTAGAGAACCCTTGACAATGCATCAGATCCCCCATACCATAGAACCATGCCAGGATAAAAAACTCCTCCCAGACACCCACAAGCACGTAAAGTCCCCGCTTATCGGTTGGACTTGGCGACACGCTCGAGCTCATCCTTCTTCTTGATGGCGTAAGAGTTAGAGGAACCCTTAGCGGCGTTAATCAGCTCTTCAGCAAGGCACTCCGCGATGGTCTTGATGTTGCGGAAAGCAGCCTCACGAGCACCAATGGTGAGAAGGGCGATGGCCTGGTTGACGCGGCGCAGAGGCGAGACATCGACGGCCTGGCGACGGACGGTACCGGCGGAACCGATACGGGTAGAGTCTTCACGGGGACCGCAGTTGACGATGGCGTCAACGGCGACCTGGATGGGGTTCTGGTCGGTCATGATGTGGATCTGCGACCGTTAGCACCACAATTATTCTCGCTATATCCCAAACTCTTCCGATGTTGTACGTACGATCTCGAAAGCGTGAGCGACAATGCGGACAGCCATGAGCTTCTTTCCGTTGTTACGGCCGTTCATCATGAGCGAGTTGGTCAGACGCTCGATGATGGGGCACTGAGCCTTCCTGAATCGCTTGACGGCATATCGGCCGGCAGAGTGCGATGTGTAGACAGGCGAGCGGATCTGGATGTAGTCGCTGCGAGCATCAGTTAGCCGATGGTCTTCGCAGCAAAGCTATCTCCCTTCCCCGATATGCCAAAGTATACAAGTATGGTATTCGAGTATTCGATGTGCGCGCGGAAAGGATACGAATCAGAGAGCGTTAACGTACGTGAGCGAGATATCGCGGACCTCGACCTCCTCGTAGGACCACTGCATCGTGTCAGCCTAAGTTCCGCGTGCAGCAATGCGCCGCCGCTGTATGTGTACAAACCTTGTTGAACAGCTTGATGCTGCCAATCTCCTCGGTGACCTCCTTAGGGAGCACGGGGTAGCCAGCGGGGCTCTCGACCTCAATTTCGCCGTGGTCAGACATGATTGCGATTGATGGTGTAGAGGGACGGAGGGCTGGGGGTTAGTATTGTCGCTGAGGTCGGAGAATCGAACTTTGCTGTGTGTACGCTAGATGCAATATTCGCTTGTGGGTTTGGCGACCAATGAGAGTTAGTGGCTTGGCAGCCCACTAACCCTTAACGCAGTCACGAACACCACAGACGTGTATGGAGAACATAATATTCTGTACGTTTCGTATTCAGCAATTTCAGGCAGATCAGCATCCCTGTACTCCAACGGCACATCTTTCGTTTCTTGAGAATGATAATGCACAAGGTTTGTATAATCTGTTTCGCTCGTACTCTCTCATTCAGAAATGGTTCGTCCTGGATGACCTCAATTAGAACTCACGTGTATTAAGTGATTGACGGTCACAATAGCTGTAGCCTGTCCTCAATGCTAATCTTAGCGGGTTTGAAGTCGAGTGGAGCCTAGATCTTGGGATATTACTGGATGTGTGAAATCAGTTTCTCTGCTTTGTATCGATACTGCTTAATTCCATTTCACTCACCAATTGTTATATTGCTAAAAAATCCTATGTCAGCAATGAATCTCCAGCATGTTAAGCATCTTACATAAACTCTTTTCGAAGCCGTTGACCCTTTAATTGGGGATACCTGTATTACAGATATTCAGTTAACTGATTTGTCTTTTTTACCTTGTATTGGATTGGGGTTTCGTTTAACGTCTATGGGAATCAAAGACTATATAAGACGAGATGATTCACTCATCTGGTAAGATTGGGATGTTTCCAAGGGTGGTGTTCTATGAAAATACAAGAGATGATGTGGGATGATTCCCATGAGCCGGTCTTTTTTACCTTGATTTGCTGTGTTTCGTTATAAACGATGTTGGGTTGGCTTAGATGTCACCACATCTGGAAGCTTTTGCGTCTGAAGATGGAGGCCTTTAAGCCAGCAATTCCTGACATCGGAGAATCTTATTTCAGTCGTTTGTGGCGCAGTGCAGTGAGATGTCTTGTTGGTAGCGGAATTCTCATGCTGCGGGACAATGTATCGTCGTTTGCACGGAAAGCAGTCTTGAAAGCCAGGATGAGACAAGTTACATACATATTTCTCGCCCCCGGGACATCAGAGCCAGTGCTAGTACCTACCAGCTTAACTGTACCGCTGCCTCTGCCAGAACGCCTCAACAGAGAGACATCAACAAAAGCGTAAAAGTTTACAATCATGTGATCCTCCCAATTCTTACTCTTAGCGTCCTTAAAACAGGCTCTCATCTCGTGCGGATACTTATGCTGGCTTTGTCTAGTAGCTTGGATGTCTGTATTCTTGACCGCAAAGATGTGTCGTTTGAACTTGTCCCAAATTCTCCAACTGTGGTTGGACTTCCATCCTCATGCTCAGTGACCAAGACCTCGTGTTGAAAATCTTCCCGTGTGAAGTTGAATACTTCGACATCTGTGAATCTATACTGCTAACTAGTACTCGACTGAATGGCAGTCGAGCAAGTTACTGTCGCATCCGGATGTTCGGATAACATATTATGCATCTGTTGACCATGTTCGTCGGTTTCAAATAAGATTTCAACATCTTGTAAATTTTTGAACATGTTTCAACGTAGACAGGACGGAAGGCCTTCCCCATTGCATTCGTTTCTTGAATAGATATGTTCGTTGAGGCTGTAGCTAGAGTAACAGGTAGAAAAATTCGATGGAAGATCTGACTGTGGCGCAGTTATTCAAGGTGGTCTCATATGGAGGTCTATCGATATCAATGAAATGGCCGCGACGTCAGCAAGAACTTGTTTCGGGTCAAGAAAAGGTAGCATATACTGTTATTGATTGGAAAAAATAAGAATGTAAAAGAGATAGGGGGCCCGAATGTAGGAGTTCAAACTGAGAAGATTCCAGATTAGAACTCGCTTGTTCTTATAAGACAACAACAAAACCCCAAAGCGTCTGTCCTTGAGACGCTGTCTCCTACGGCAAGTATCACTCTTCACTAAGGCAACTTCGCTGACAAGCTACACGCCTAAAGACCTTTGGGGGTTTCGTCGCTTGGTTATCTGTTCCCGATCGTTGGCCTTAGTTATATGTCTACCAACGTATCGCCTAAATCATATCGAATGTAGGTCACCTCCAAGCCCTAAAGAACATAACAAAAAGCGTTTTACCGACTGCTCAATTAGTAAGTGCGCACCAGTAATTAAAAGACTATAAGAGATCTACAAACAATAAAAAGTAAACAATACGAGGCTCAGTAGTTCAAACACAGGAAACGTACCTGCTTCGCTAGGTCCCCTACGCGTCTTCTTCGGTACCTTCTGCGTGGCATCTCCAGAGCTGTTAACTTCTATTCTACTTGAGAAAAATTGATTGTCGTGTGCATTCAGGATTAGACTAAAGTGAGGTAACATGTTTTTATTGAACTGGGAGCTACCAAGGTCCACAGGATGTCATGACTTCCGATATGCTCCAAACGAGCTTTGCATCCTGTTAAAAAACTTTTCTTCTCTCATCATACCATGCCTAGCCTCCACATGCTCACTGTTCTGTTCTTGCTGACTCCCATTGCGACCATCAAATCGCCTCGTGCACAAGTATCGTACCATACCGTGTACATTTTTCACTTGCATCGATGTCATTATGAGACCTTACATTATGACCACAGCCTTGCCCTTACTGCTTCCCTCAGTCTGCGGAGTCTGCTCAGCTACTTCAGCACTCCCGGCACTCTCGCGCAAGAAATCCTCAGAGTCGCGGTATTGAATGGCGTCAGCTTCCACGTCAAGGTAGTTTTCTCCGCGTAGAAGACTGTAACCCTTCTCGATCGTGGTCCGAGATGCACTCGAAACAAGCTTTGCGTGGCATTCAGGACACCTCGGGTAAGATGAGAAAACTTGTTTCCAAGGGAGTTGATTGAGTGCGAAGTACATGTGGATGAACCTGCACAAATTAATACGTTGTAAAGCGCGGGATATTAAACGTATATCTCACATGTTCAAGATCATTGGAACCGTGGCGTATCCCACAAGTAGTCCAAAACCTCCTGCAGCAAACCTACGGATCTCAATAGCCCAGATTGGGACCAAAACGGCAATGTAAGTGAGAGCCGAGGCCAGGTCTAAGACTGTGAAATGAAAACTAGTAGGTGTTTCACCATGCTTCCTGATGTATTGCAGGCTCCTGTAAGAAGCAATAACAGTCATTGCCAAAGGAATGAAAGCAAAACAAAACGCCGTAACGGGACGGGAGTGCCAGTGAGTTTGTCGCTCATGAACGAGCGAGAGAATGGTTGAAACAATGTTCAAGGGGACCGCAATAGCCGTAGCTATGTACGTAAAAAGACGGATATATCGTTCGGCAAGCATGCTGCAGGTAGGTTCAATAGGTGATATACTCTAGGGAAGAGATTGAGGTGTATTGAAGTTTGCTTTGTGAGATGTGTGAATTTTAAAGGTCGATAAGCTTCAAAGCCATCCCCAAGGCAACAGCGATTCTGCCGCCAAGAGAATGTTGCTGCAAAGGTGCATGGATACATTGCGCGTCTTAACGAAGTAGCCAATCAACTCTACAAAGGCGAACATTCCCATACAAAGGCCCCTCATTCCGTATTCATGTGTAGAGATCTGCAAAACAGCTCAAAGACGAACCAATCATAGCGCAAAGCGGGTGGCTGGAGAAGAATTGAAAAGGGAGCAGTGGTAGGTTGGCGTGTCGCACGCATGCATACGGCAACCCGCGAGGCAGACTTCTGAGGTGTATCAAGACCAATTGAAACTGAGCCTGGGAGATCCTTAAGACTACACTATCCTTCAACCGGTTGATCAAAGCACTTCATTTCCAGCCTCTCACAAAAAAGCGCAGTGAATGTATTCTGTATCCCAGACGCTCTACTTCAGTCTTCATGTCAGGTTCAAGATAGGTTCGCCACAAAATCGTGATATCTAGTACAAACTCTGTATTGATAGCCAGGCTACTCGTGGTCTTCAATTCATTTCCAGGGAAACGGATAACCACAAGGTGTGGCCTGATCAAAGCATCTTCGAAAAGCACAGGATCTGGAAGTTTCTGTAATCTCAAGACCAGTAATGTGTTTCCTCAGAGCCGGGCACCTCATTTTACTAGTAAGAATATTTGGAGTTACTATAGCCATGCTTTCGCTTTTCAGGACCATTCAAAATCTAAACCCGGAGCTTCTGTCTATGGGAACTCAAGGCACTTGGGTTACTTAGTCTCTGTCCTATGTGGTTAGTATAGCTGTCTAACAGACCTACTTCTAGAGCAACATGATGTACCAGGCAACGCGTGGGGCGAGGCAACCCGCAGGAACACCAAAATCAGCTCCAAAAGCTTGTGTGGCTATACAGCCACATAGAATAAATACTATAACTAGGTAAGGTATTGTATCGATTGCGCAAGGGATATATTGTATCTCGGCTGCCTACAACGGCTTGGAGCAGTGACTTGTTCTGTGCGTTGGGTAGTGATGGAGGCTGTTCAGAGAGAACGTGCACAACCGCACAACGAGCACCATCTCGAGCTTGTTTTGTTGCTTGTTTTTGTGTAGCAGTCTTCCTAATCTCAATACCTCGATTCATGCCTTTCTTGGCAATTGTAGACGCTTTGCTGGGTCGCTATGCAGTCCTCCGCGCAAGACCTTTCGCCGCCTTCTCGCGGGCAGCCTTCTCACGGCTTGTCTTGACTGCAGCATGCTCCGCAGCCTTCTGTTCGCGCTCTTTCGCTGTGACGGGCTTACTCTCGTTCTGTGTATAGATCTCCTCAAGTTCCTTGAATTCATTGCAGCAATCCTCCCACTTCCGATGCTTCAATTCGGCTGACTGGTTCTCAGTATCCTGTAGAATGTGGTCCTAGTACCTGTGCAATCTTCATATATCTTGCGTGATATACCAGAGGATCCAAATTGTAGACTTTCGGAGTCTATCTTTAAAGCCTATGCACATAATTAGAAATAAGCAGATTCTTGGCAAATGCATGGTTAGGTAGAGTGCGCGGCTCGGTGGGGAAACGCGTTATCGTGTATGTTGGTAATAGATACACCACGACATACGGTCAACACAGGAACAGCTGCCGGCAAAGCTGGGTATTGCATCATCAGTGGCACAATCAAGTGTAATGCTGACCCGACACATACATGTTGTGCGCAGTATCAGGTGTGTGGGGACTAAGACGCTGTTCACGCGGCAGGTGGGTAGTGATAGGGCTGTCAGGCCGTGGTTGAGCGTGACGCGTGAAGGCTTGAGCTCAGGCCACATGCTAATTTCTTCGAATTTCACACGACTTTTACGACATACATCAGCACCATTCTTCAACATTAAGCCTAAGTATTCTTCCCGCCAGCCCCCATTACTGTGATCAGCACACGCGCCTTGGCTCTGAAGTGGACTCCAGCTGTTATAGGATAATTATCATATATATGCACAGATGACCTGTCCTCCTGAAGGTATCCTTAAACATGCCAGATACTGGAGAAACACTCGATTGTATGGAAGAGCCTGTCAAAACGCAACCTAGATCTATCAGACTTCAGATATGGCTACTCAGTTTATGCGTGACCCGCGTATTACGGGTGAGCACCAGCCACAGCGGATTTTGAATGCTTTCAGAAGTGCTCTCGAGGCTTGGTCATCTTGTGACGTAAAGCAATATACATTATGAAAATGGCATCAACTGTTAAGGCTCCGGGTGTGGCTTGCGCTCAGTACAAAAGACCCAGAAGAGCTGTTTCCTGTGACAACTGTCCATCGTGCCACTGCCGCGTGTGATGGTGAGCACTCTGCGAATGTTTTCGATTAAACGTCGCTGATCTATTCCCAGCCATTTTCAAAACATATGTATAATGTGCAAGGACAACACTATAGACCCTGAATATGTTAGATGCCTTAACTTCATACACAGGATTCCATCTGAGCTAGGCACGACTTCACCTTTAAGTACTTCAACAAGGCTCAGCTTTTATTATGAAGATACTGACCTGGCCGTTAGCTATCTAGGAACTGACCAGGGCGTTGGTTTCTCAAGCACCCTTCCAACCCCCCCCCCCCCCCCCCACAAACCCCAACAGTGTCTGGCTTTCCATTCTACAGGCGCCACGCTGCGCACATCGCGGCCATGGGCGTTCTGGTTATCATCGTTACCGTTTTCATCTTGCTGGCTCTGCTCCTCGAGCCTACTTCTGCGGTCATCATCCCAGATCCAAACGATTCGCACGCGTACAAAGTCGCAGTCGCCGATTTTTTACTTGCCGACGCTGCACAACAGGACCCGCATGGTCCAGGACCTGAGTGCAAGCTCGCAGTGAGCCTTTTCATGCCTGTGAAGAAGGAGCACTGTACCTCTGAATATGAAAGGCCGTACATGCCAGTTGCCACTGCGCGGTCAGCTGATGTACAGTTCTTCGGCAATACGAATGGTGGTATCTTTGAGAAGATGAAGTACAGGGTCTGTGGCAGGAGTAATCAAACCATTGATGCTTCGAAGTACCCGATAGTGTTTCTGGAACCCCAATTTGGTACCAGCAGGTTCCTGTACAGCACGCTGGCCCGTTTCATGAGCGCAAACGGCGTGGCAGTCATCCTGATTGACCACCCGTACGACTCTTCTATCGTTCAATATGATTCAGGTAGCCGCGAAGTCTGTAACAACGGCTCGATCGATCTGGACCCCTTCACCCAACTCACATCCTGGAACGAGACCGTGACCACGGTGATCAATACGCGAATTCAGGACGTCAACTTCGTGTTGCAAAGATTCAACGGTATCGGTATCCTGCAGCGCCATTTCCCCTCCTTCAAGTTCGATACCGCTTTCGACACAAACTCATACACTGTTGTTGGTCACGGTCTTGGAGGAACGACGGCCACGACCCTCAGCACCCTCGACCCTCGCGTCCGCTTTTCTATCAATCTTTCTGGCAGCGCGCCGCTCTTGCGACAACCCACATCTGCTGACATCTACTTTTTTGGACGCTCCGACTTCCGTCGCGAGAACGATATCTACTGGTCCCATACATGGAAGAACCTTGCTGGTAAAGCAACCGAGTGGGATCTTGAGGGTGCTGGGATTTTTGATTTCTCTGACCTGCCATGGATTGTAGATCTGGCACACGTGGATGGGAAGATTGACATTAAAAAGGTGAATGGATTGCAGGATTTGGGTCCCTGGGGTTTCCATGTCACGTCATGCTACTTGGAGGCATACATGAATTCGGAGCTAGCGGTGCCAAAGGACTTTGGTGCGATTGGAAACTGCGTCCGCTTGTTCGATCAGATGGTGCCGTACTCTGACGTTAGTCAGAAAGCGGTCTGAAACTCTCAAGCTTACTAGCAAGCCTGCTGCTTTCGGCAATGGCTGCCTGGAGAACAAACTTTGGAAAGATAGCGATGTATGCAAGTAAATAGTTCAACGCAGACAGGAACAAGATACAGATAAACGGACAGATAAACACCATCAATCACAAACATCGACAGATATCCCACGTCGCTGCTAAATTTTTACCAGATAAGGCTTTGCATTGCCTTTTCATTCAACCCAATCGCGTTGTCATCTCTGGCTCTACCAAGCCTTAGCGCCCAATACTTCGACCACATAGCTGCAATATCTGTGCTGCGATCTCCGATATATGATTGTGTTTTTGAGCTATCCTCGCAGTTGAATAGTCTATGTGCTGAAGATGATCGGCAGGATGGTTCGGTAGTCTCTGTGTATTGGTGTCGTGGAGAGGGAGTGGAGCTGCCAAGGTTGTGATGATGGTCGCTGCAGCGATAAGAACGGTTGTCAAAAGCATGCTGGGCTCTTGATATCGCTTTTGGGTGTTGTTGTGTGAAGGAGGATAATGATCAGAGTATCAAAAAAAAGATGATGTATAGGGCGAGTATATAGCCGAGATGTTCCCGAAGAATGGTATGTGTTTGGTGAGGGTGCGAAGGCAGATTGTAGCGAACGCTCTGTCTATGTCTACTCTTCTGTTCACCAATGACCCCTTCGTCATGCGTAACGACATTTCCAGACTAAGTGTCGCAAACATGTGCCACGCCACATGATTCGGAAGTAATACGTTTGATAAGATCGAACCTTTTCATCTAATCTAATCTTTACCGTAGCGCCATCAATTGGAGAGGCACAAACGTACCATGTGGCAGATGTCAAAGCTGCCAACAAGACTGACAGCGGGGTTGTGTTCATTTGTGCACCCAATTGTGAGCAGTTGTGGGTACTGATATGCTGTTGACATGTGTGGTGTTGCGCGGGTCAAACGAATGTCGGTAACTGGCAGACATACGTGATTGTTATTGGAGTGTGAAACGTCAACCAGGGGTTTGATGACCATCGTGTGTGACATCGCAGAGTTTCATATCGAACAACGTTATGGTACAACTATCCACATTATGTATACGTAGATTTTTTTAAATCATGCAAACCTCCAAAATAATGCAAGAGAGACAATGCAGCAGGCGTAGATATACAGTGTCGCTAGCCGGGATGGCTTATACGAACGAAGATGACATGAAGACGGCCCCAGTCGGAACAACTGTCATGCATAGCGCGGATGACCGCAGGTTCTATCAGATTGATATCCCACAAAGTCCAGCAGAGCCTCCGAATGAATGAGGGGTCAGATATCTCGGCTCGCGAGGATAGTGTGTGGTTTTGGTGAACTATGATCTCCTCAGTAAGCTGCTTTATGAAAGGATTGAAGACGTACGACAACAGGTTTGATGACATAGCGCCGCCTCGTCTTCTCTGTACTGCGCCTTCCGTCATGGTCTAATTCTTCGAGCTCGATGTTGATCAGCTGAAGCACATTTGTGGTTTCTGCCTCGAGGGGGGTCGCAAGTCCAGACCGGAACATTTTAGTAAGTATGTCAAATGGTGCCATGGTTGATAAAAAGCAAAAGAGATGCAAAATGCAACTACGAGACATCATGTACACTGATATACTTCCCTTTACTGTTCCATACGGGATCCTACATTTTTGCGCCATTTGGACCACGGGTCTCTGCCTGTGCCATGGTGTTTAGCATAGTGTGTAGTGTCATATCGTACGCGGACTGAGTGGACCTCTGTAGTGAATCCGGTCGCACCGACCACCGTAGCATATTGTTCCGTGGCACGATTGAATGGATGCCAGATCGTTTAAAAGACAGGCCATGGTATTCGCCCCGCTCAAGTTTGCTGTTCGCCGTGATCGGCCGCTAAGCTCGATATGAGCTTGTTCATTGTGTGCCACTGAGGAGCAGGAGTCCGTCGCTCCCGATATCTTCAATATATGCGTGCTTCCTCGGTTGTCTTGATTCTCCTACCTACTATTTGGCGACTTGGTGAAATTTGATTGACTTGAGATTATTCTCTTGTAATGTCTGTCGTCTCATCGTTGCTAGTCTTGTAGACGCACTTTTGCAATAGGGTGAGGGGGCGGGTGCATGCTTGCTTGGCTGAACTCGAATAAGTCTAAGAAAACGACCTGTCATCAAATGGCATTCCACCTTTTCATCGAAATGCTACACAGCTATTAGTACGTTGACACAGGCCAATAGTCGGTCCTGGTTTGATCGTGCCTCCGATGTTAGTGTACAGTCCCGGGTATTTGGCTTGACAGCTGGGTTACCAGTGCGAGATGCAGTGCACGCAAGTGACGAACCCCAGTAGTTTAGTTAGCGGACTTCCTAAGTGGAAGATAGTAATACACTGCTGATATTAGACTTCAGAACATGTGTCTGTAAAAGGATGTGCAAGTGCGCATCAAGGCCTACGATCAGTGAGCAATGAGTAGTGCACAGACAGGGAGAATTAAGGGGTTGAACTGAGGTCGCATTGCAGAAGCCATAGGCGTTATAAATGCGAAGGCGGTGATACATAACGCTGCCATAAGAAGACGGTAACTCCCTCATCAAAGGTAAGGTGTATCAGCGCGTTAGTATAAAGGAGATTGCAAGTTGTGACAGTGCATGATTGCCATACGATGGGAGTTAAGATTCAGATCCGCTAAGAGTAGAGGAATTATTGGTGATGTAATTTACCTGTAGCTGCACACGCTGCAGCATTTGCGGCTCGTTCAAGTATTACGTTGTGCATGGCGAGGATAGTATTGAGCAGTTACTAACACCGATGTACCGTAGCCCCAAGTCGCCTTTACTATATGATAGGTGCTGTGCCAGTCAAACTTGCAGATCAGTTTTGGGTCCCTAATATTCTGGTACCAATGTTCCGGGAAAAAACAAACATAGCTGATTGGAAGCCGTGTCAGTATCACCCACTCTTCGGCTCCAGATTCGTTCGCTGAGGCCTCTGGTTAACATCCAGGCCGTGGACTAAAGAGACAAAGAAGAAAAAGGCTCTGGCGATCATGCAAGCTGTCAATCAAACTCAGTAACAGAATTAGGAACTCTCCTCTGGCGGGATAATCTAAGGTCTTCTGGATGCAAATACTACAGCAATCTGAGAGAGGCATCTGCAGGTCCATTAATCTGACCAAGCCCAACGCCATATACACAGATTTAATGAGAGAGCGCAACCTTCTTTGCCATGCCAATCTTTTTGTTTATTCTCTTACGAAGAATTGATCATATTGAAAAGTTCGACATCAGACTGAAGGTATGTAGTGTTGCTTAAAAATTGCGGAGCCGTGCTCCGATCCCCCTACACGTCAACATTCGACCGACCCGTCTCACATGTTGGGTACCAGACCCACTCTGAAGCGTAAGTGAGCCCTCTTTATGGAAAAGAATTTCCTCGCAATTTCGGGCAGATCTCCTACATGTTGCTTGTCGTCATTGTCGAGATTGTAGTCTCACGCCTCGCGCGGTAGTTTCGCCTGTTCCTACTCAGTTTCGTTCAGTGCTATGCATTGTGGCTTAAGAAAATCAAAACAGTACAAGCTGCGTTCGAGACCGTCTGTAGTTGTTCCGTGGTCCTGTTGTCCGGAATACTCTTGTCCGACGGTAGTGGGTGATGAGTCCCCATTGTGGTTGGCTAGCCAATTGGGATACTACTGTTAGGGCTTAACTTTACAGCCTTACCCTCGTGGAATGTCTCTTTATAGGCCTTGGACCTCCCCATACAATATGCAACCTGCAATACAAAAACACAGTAGGGATACACTATGAAGGTTGGTAGTGTCACTGCTAATTTCTTCATAGGACGCCTGGAAATCACGACTGCGACACAATCGGGTAAGTTCATCGAATATGTGTTTCGGGTCGTGCCCCTGACACTGATCCTGCACATTGCCCTTAAGATACGAGCTTGCGCGACCGCAGTCAACACGGACACCTGCGAGTCATCAGGTAATTTCATGCTTGCATTCCCCAGTGAGCGGATTGACAGCTCACCTCAGATGTCTGTTACGCATTCATTGTTCTGGCCCATGCCAAAACTTCCGTCCAACAAAAATAGTGTTGAATCCACGCTAGGAGACTGGCAAACTTTCAAACTCGTGATACGCCCTGCGCAGTGCTGGGCATAGCGAGGCCGGAGTTTGCATCGAATGCCGAGCACTTCTCGCACATATAACTATGGAGCGCACGCAAGTCGATGAGTCCTCATTTTCGATCCACTCACACTACTCAAACGATCATGTTGACCAGTATGCCGGGGCGTCGCCAGATCCGTCAAGCGATCTATAGGCAGAGGTGCCAGACTGAGAAGAAAGATACCAGACAAGGACTCGTCACGAACCCGAACATGGCCGTCTGCGATCAGTCTGGTGGTGTGGTAGGAATCCACATGAGGTCTTCAGTACGACTTCGACATGATCATCAGGCTGTGCATGTCTCTTCTACTCGCAACCTGAAGCTATGTCAAGGCGTGTAAGCAAAAGGCAATAGCCTCTCCTCCCCATGCACGTAAGGAAGGTAGTATCTTCCTCCTAATATTGTGGCGTATTCACCGCCTGCCCACAGGTATCTGTAGTATGTCAGCCCTACATACGTATACCAGGATCGCGCAGCATAGCTTCTTCGTACGGCTGACCTTACGCCAGATGTCGCTGCAAGAATCGGATACCTGCACAATGCCTTGTGGTGTGCATACGCCATCGTTCGTTGAACTGTCAAGTGGCCGCGTTGTGGCGCAAGTACTCTCTTACTGTCCACCTCCCTGCACACCGATCGAGCACAATTGTGTGCGCAGAGAATCCGAACAACGTCCTATCTTAACTACGCTCATCGCAAGATGGAACCCAGAAAGATTTCGCTGATAGTTCGATGGACACATCAGCTTTTGGCGCATTGTTTCTATTCACAGTTATCGGGCTCAGCTGGAAGCTTTGGGATTCACCTTACGCCACAGCATGGCATAAGCCCATGCTAACTTTCGCGTAGATCTCCACTCAGACCACTCTCACCATGGACTGGATTGGCTCGCTATTAGGTGGTGATATTGTGTTTGATGCTGGCATCCGGCTCCCCTCAAAACTCCGGAGCGCCACCTTCCACAAGCAGGGATTATCACGCGAGTCTTAGCCTAACGCAACCTAGGCGTGGAGATTGACCCGACCTTGAGTGAGCTTTCTTCAACGACCTTTTGCTGACCGACAGCAGCGTGCTCACTAAAATGTCGGGCATGATTCTTTGACGTACTCACAAGCTCGGACTACCACGTGTAACCCACCAACAGCATCAAACTTTCTGCAAGCGCGGTCTCCACTATGCACCAGCAGCACGCATCCTCTGATCACGGCATTTACCAAAGCGAGCTGGGGTGACTGCCATCTCAGCACTACGCTGCGTCTATTTTCTTCTGCCGGGCTGTCATGTCGAGGACTCTTTCTGTCATTGCTCGAAACGCTTAGCCTGGCATTTAACTCCGGGTTGAGTGCCGAAAGTCTCACAAGCATGACCACTTATCGACGACGAATTTCTGAACAGGCCGAGTTGCAGCCTGATGCAGTATAGGAACCTCCCGGTCTAGAAGCCCCCTGCTCCGCTCGTCTGCGGTATATCGCGCCCATGACGAGGTTGTAGGCTGTTCTAGGAGCTGCCACCTTGTTGGCGAGGTGCCTTGGAAAGGGTAATGGCTGCAATTGGTGTCAGCTCTCCACACCATCTGGCGACGCCATGGTAGTCCACTGATCATCGCATCTTTTCGACAAGGGAGTCGGGACAGGTAAATACAAGTGTCATATAGTCCCTTTGTCCCACCTACTCTACGAGGCTCATGCCCCCTTTCAATCTGTTTTTCTGATATTTGAGATCGTCTTAGTCGCTTCTCAGGCGCTTGAGTGCTCTGCCATCTGCATCCATATTTCTTTGAATGCATTGTATGAATTCCATAATGCTCGCATCAATCTTTAAAGCAACAGCGCTCCTGGCGCTGGTACCAGCATCAACATCATGGGCGTTGCCTGGTGTACAAAAAGACATAAGCACACCATCTGGTCTTAACGTACCTTGGAAAGAGAGGGGCCTTTATTCTGGCTCTGTAGCGAAGAGCGTCGCCAGAAGAGACGATGGTGGCGACTCAACAGGTTGCAACCACGGGCCGACAGCGAGGTCTTGCTGGAAGGGCAATTACAACATTGATACCGACATGGATCTCGAATGGCCAACTACTGGAAATGTAGTGAAGGCGAGTTGTCAAGGGAATGAGGCTGTGAGCTGCACAGGCTGACCCATACAGTATCATTTTGAAATTACCAATGTCACGATGGCACCTGATGGCTTCGAGCGACCTATGCAGGTCATCAACGGACAGTATCCTGGACCAGTACGTGCGAAATAATACAGGAAAATATATTGCTAATATCAAATAGACTATCGAGGCTGACTGGGGGGATGAAATCGAGATAACGGTGACAAGCTATCTGGAGACTAACGGAACTGGTATTCACTGGCATGGGCTTCGACAACTCGGTTCAAACGAAATGGATGGCACCGGCGGCATCACTGAGTGCCCTATTGTACCAGGGGGGACCAAAGTCTACCGATTCAAAGCTACGCAGTACGGTTCATCGGTGAGTCTGGCACCTCACGCTGATTAAGATCGACGTCTGATTGTTGCAGTGGTATCATTCACATTATTCAGTCCAGTACGGAGACGGCTTGGTCGGCGGAATCATCATCCACGGCCCTGCGACAGCTGATTATGACATTGACCTTGGAATCTTGCCGTTCAGTGATTGGTTTCACGCAACAACCTTCACAGTTAATGCTGCATCCCTCCATGCAAAGGGACCGCCTACTGCAAATAATGTCCTAGTGAATGGCTCCATGACATCATCTTCTGGAGGGCAGTACGCAGTCACTACTCTGACACCGGGAAAGTCCCATCTACTTCGTCTTGTGAACATGGGTATCAACCAGTGGATTCACGTTGGCATCGACGGCCACCCATTTACCGTTATCGCAGCAGACTTTGTTCCTATCGAGCCTTTACAAGTAACTTCTCTCAACATTGCAGTTGGTAGGTCACACCGAGCCTCATTTCCCAAGCGCACGCGCACACGTGCATATGCATGCAAACCTCAACTATAATTTCAAAGTGTACTAGCAACGTTTCACTGACCCACCACCTGGTTCACAGGACAACGATACGACGTCATCATCAACGCAACCCAACCCGTCGGTAACTACTGGCTTCGCGTAGGCACAGGTGGAGGTTGTGACGGCCCCAACGCAAATGCTGCAAATATCGGTAGCATCATCCGTTACGCAGGTGCAGACAATGTCAGACCCAACTCAACTTCTGCTGCGCCCCTCCCGGCAGGCTGCTACGATGAGGTTGTCGTGCCCTACATCAAAACGAACGTTCCTCAGCAGCTACCCGAAGAGCTCAAGCTGACATTCACTGATACCGGCGGTCCAAACGGTAGCGACCTTGTTCAATGGCTTGTCAATGATGTCCCAATGTTGATTGATCTGGACAAGCCCACTCTGCAGACTGTCTTCGATGGTTTCACTGGTAACCAGACATGGGGCAAGAGCGAGGCTGTGTATGAACTTGGCGATAAGGGACATGCAGTAGGTTTCTCCCAATCCTCGAAGAAGTTGATGTTACTAATGTCATGCAGTGGCAATACTGGGTCATTCAGCAAGATAATACAACTGCCCCCCCAGTTCCTCACCCCATCCATCTGCACGGCCATGATTTCTTCGTCTTGGCGCAACAGGCGAATGCAGTTTGGAATGGAGATATCACGACTTTAAACATGAACAACCCAATCCGACGTGACACAGCCACGCTCCCTGCAAAAGGGTATCTTGTGCTTGCGTTCGAATCTGATAACCCAGGTGCATGGCTTGTGAGTTCTACAGTCGACGGTCCAACTGAGATCTATGCTAACGTGACATCTCAGATGCACTGTCACATTCCATTTCACATCTCTGGGGGTCTTGGTGTTCAATTTGTCGAGAGAAAAGCCGAAATTCTTAAAAGTAACGGCAATCTCGGGGCGATGCAACAGGGTTGTGCAGATTGGCAGAAGTTCCACAAGGAGAATTACCCGAACGGTATCCTGATTCCGGGAGACTCGGGTTTGTAGCTTACGCATGGGGTCGCAGTGCTATGTTGCGACTAATCTGTTTCTTCGCATGATGTATATATTCTTACCGAAACGCTTTAATGCTTTTTTCCCTTTTAAAATGACAGTAGCCCAACTAAGGCTTTGGCACGCCTAAACTGGACTCATCTCATACTGCTTGATAAGCTCCAATTTTCGGACTGAGTTTGGACAATGCCATTGAAGGCGATGCGATACCCTGCATGAGGTCATACAGACCAGCACCGACAGTATTCATGCCACGATGATCACAGCACTATGAAATGCTGCTGTCACAAAACCTGCATTACACCTGTCCTTTAAACTGGTTCCAACCATAGCTTGCGAGATAGTGCTAAGCCAATGTTTCCCTTGTCCTTCACAAGCTCGACATGCTCAAGCGATTCCTTTCCACAGATAGAATATCGCGCTTAGTTGAACAGCCTTTCGCCTAGCGCACTGGGTCTTGGAATAGTACATTCAAAGACATCTATGCCCTTAGCATGAAAGAATTGCCTGATGATTTTGAGTTTTAGCTTTCAAAAACTGTGCCTCTCCACGCCACGAAGCAAGTATAGTTTTCATATAGTCTAGAACTGTGAACCTGCAGATCATAGAACTAGGCCCGTCAGCGTCAGTGAGAATATTTTCATTAATGCTGACGGCATATCCACTCAAGGTCTTAACCTTAATCCACAAATACTCTGTACCTTTACGATCCTCGGGTACATGAGCTGATCGTATGTTTTTGTTTATCCCCTCGGTCGATTACATTGCTGCTCTTACCAAGGTACAAGCGCTGGTCACTGGTCACTGCCAAAGGCGTCTTAGTCATGTCATGCTTCCTGAAAACGTACCACACAGCCTGGCTGGCGCCAAACACCAGCGCCTTGGTCGTGGATTGACAGTATAGCCTCCTTTTGAGAATACAAATAATTAAATCTTCTCAAGGTACTTCGATGTGATACTTGAGAACGAAACGCCTGACAAGTTGCCGACAATGGCAATGTTCTCTGAATGATACAAATGTTATTTTCATGTTGTTAGACTTTGAGACGGTGAAGTGATCGACGTCTACCAGATGTAAAGGTAGCTCCAGCTTGGGTGCCTGTCATCATTGCAGGGTGAGAAGGCTAGGGTGTTGAAAGCTTAATCCGACCCATGTGATGATGATGTCATATTATGCGTTAAGTTTGAATGCGGCTTGCCTGTCAGGGTCTTGAAGGCAGCTATAGCTTTCGGAACCAAATCGGATCATTCTCCATGTTCTCACACAATGGTATACCCAATCCCTTGGTTAGCCCATTTTCATCGATATCAAACTCAGCTTTCAGTGTTGAGGTGCTCATACTTATCAAGTCTTCATACTTGACAATAAATTGGTTCCCTGAGAAGTGCGTGAAAACGAGCTTGAAAGGAGTGCATCTGTCCGAGCAGTTAGCCTCCAATCTCCCTTCGTTGTAGACAAGCACCAGTGTGCGGTAACCAATATTGGTGTATTCTCCGACAAGTGTCGTCAGGTGCACTGGAAGAGACACAGGTAAATCAGGAGGCAACAACTCTGAATTACCCCTTTCCTCTTCCTTCTCCTCATCCATTTGGTACCTCCGCCAGTATTCCGGCCAGTTCGTACGTTCTTCCTGAGGGGTCCGGGTGACTTCATCCAGCAGCGTGTGAAATAGGATTTGCAGAACGTAAAACGCATTATTCGAGTTTCCAAAAATAACAATCCCCCAGTCTTGCCCCGGAAGATATCGCATCAAGGCTCTGAATCCATAGAAAGTACCATCATGTCCAATCACCACATGCCCACGGTAAGATTCGACAATCAGACCTAATGCATACAGCGAGTGTCCGTAGAGTGGAAGCGCATCATTTCTGTCGAATGAGATGATACTACGCCCTTTGGTCATCTCCTTATGTGCACCCTCTGACAACGGACCAGACTGTTGGAGCAATGCTCGCACCCACTTCGCATAGTCAGTAACACTACTGAACACGCACCCAGCACCTTGTGCTTCAGGTTGCGCGTACGAAGGGGTAGCGATATATTTCCCCCTCTTCTTATCCCAATGGTATCCCATTGCTAAGCGTGCCCTAGCATTTCTTTCTTCAACATTGGTAACATCGTGATAAGTATTCAACATGCTGAGCGGCTCCCAGATCTTCTTTCTCACAAATTCAGCGTACGACTCGCCAGTGACTGTCTCAATGAGATTTGTGGCAACAGTATACATGACATTGCTGTACTGATAGTCAGTTCGTAGTGGTTTGTTGAATGGCAGGTTGCGCAAGTTTTGGGTTACAGACTTTGCAGTGTCTGGCTTTGTAGCTTTTTGGCCATGTAAAGAATTGTCGTGGCCAGGATCCCCAGTGCGATGGCTGAGAATATCTTCGATGGTTACGTTTGCTGTAAGGTACGGGTCAGACAGCACAAAGTCGTCTGGCAAAATCTTGCAGAGTGGTGTCCGCCATTGCACGTCTGCGTACTCTTTGTCTTCTACAAGAAGTGCGACGCACGCTGCAGTGAAAGACTTCGATGTGCTTGCGCAATCGAATAGAGTGTCTGCAGTACAGACGTCGCCGTTCAAATGAGCAACACCGTAACCCTAATGGCTGGTAAGCAATTATTGTGGAGCAAGACTGACTCGTAGAATACTTTTGCATTTATTTCGTCTCCTGACACAATAGCAATTGCCAGCCCAGGCACTTTCCATTCTTTGATAAGTTGTCGGATGTTTTCATCAAACGCAGCAGTTTTATGTGCCATGACTTAAACCACGACCACTCGAAAAGAAGATCAAGTGTATCTCCAGAAAAGAGATTCGTAAAATCGATTTGAACTATATAGCTGGGAGCCCTCATACACCGGAAATCGATTCAGCTGAAAGGATGGCTGCACGTCTGACTAAGGTCTTAAAATAGGATACCTGTTAAAACAGAAGGTGGTATCACTATCACGGCGCTGATTGGTATGAGTGCCTTTTCAACAACACCAAACTAGCAACCCGAGAAAGTGAACGAGAAGTTAAAAAAGTAAAACACGGCTCTTGAGAAATTTACCATGGGGGAATAGTCGGTCAAGCTCCTACAGTTACGCCGTTAGGCATTTCGAGTCCAACCGGTAACCCGGAAATGAACGGTGCGAGAAATTTCTCTCCTCTGACCAGAGTCAGCTTCTCCTCGATATCTTTGTACATATCGTACGCATTCATCTCCTCAATTGTGAGTTTTTCTTTCTCGTTCGCAACCTTGTATGTTAAACATTTGCCCTTGTTTCCAGAAAATCCGATGCGCTCGTTGATATTGTACGCTGCTTTTGCTGCTGCTGCCTGAACACGAGTTGCACGCGGTAATCGAACCTTTTCATATACTTCGAGTGCTTCGCGGATGTTGCCTTGAAAATAGGTCTCATTGAAGATGATACCGAGAGCAGCAGCGTCTTCGATGGCCATGCATGCGCCTTGGCTCTGGTGAGGCATCATCTGCACTGGTTAGCTAGACCCTGACAGAACACTCTCAGGAACGTACTGGATGGCCTGCATCACCCAACAGGCAGACATTGTTCCTATGAATATATGGGTATGGTTCGTGCACCCATAACCGCCATGGCTGGACTTCGATGCCAATCGCAAGATGAGCTTTGACCTGTGCATCCAGCTCCGGATAAGGGGCAAGCAACTCATCAACGGGTCGGTCCTCAGCTCCCCAAGCTTGTGTTGTGTAGTCACCTTTCTCTCGAGGAAAGAAGCAGTAGTATGAAAGCAGCTTCCCGCCATTGCACGGTGAGAGGACAATCTTATCCCATTTGCCTTCTTGACCGCCCCAGTACTCAAGGGCAGCATCTTGAGAGTAGTCGACAAGACCAAGTTTGACAGCCTGTTCGGTGTGGACATTGGCGTGCAGACAGCTGGAGTCGGCAGGGCGCTTTGCCGGATGTATCCCAATAATTCCTCGTACAACAGAGCCAATGCCGTCTGCTCCAACAACAAGGTCATGCTTGACCTGCACGCCGTTCTTGAATGTCACTGTACCCGCTTCAAGGTCCAGGCTTTCGCACTAGAACTCGTCAGTCATTTGAAAGGTTGTAGTAATGTAGTCGCTTACAGCATGATTGACAAGCAATTTTGCTGGTTTTCCTTCTCCCTCCTCTTGCAGCGCGCAATCTTTCAACATCTTATGCATGTACTGGCGATGGAACATGTTGTACACATATCCCCACTTTTCCTCGTAGTCTTCAAGATCAAACGTAGATACTGGCTCTCCAGTCTTCCAGTCACGGTTGATGAGCTTCTTCAGCACCACAGGTTCACCCTTGGCAATGTCGACCCCCCATTCATGTAGCCATCTTGTGCCGTTCGCCGCGCAAGATACAGACGCGCCAACTTCGCCGGCGAAGTCATGCTTTTCGTAGATAGTAACAATGTGCCCGGCGCGACGAAGAGCAATAGCTACTGACATACCACCTATCCCGCCACCGATAACTCCGACGTCGAGTTGTCGCCAACCTTGTGCCATAGTATGTTTCTTTGTTGTGTTGTGTGAAGGAGGTGGTCTGGTAATACCAAGGGTCTCTGGACTGATGTGCAACAAGGCCAACCGGTTAAAGAAGTGTAATCGAGATAATGTGCTTTGGCAATGTCCACATGACCGTTGTGCCAGCCATGTTTAATATTTCGCGAGGCTGCGTGCTCCTCAATTCTGATCCGTCGTTATCTCAGGACGCCGCTGAGACGATCGGTGATAGACAACGTATCGGAAGGCATTTCAGAGCACCCATGATCACGTAAGTAACCTTAGAATGATCCATATCAAACATAGTGATGCTCTAGCGTTTTGCGATTGGGATGCCGAGCGTCATGGTTGCGGGGTTGATGTTCGTATTGGTGGTTGGAGCATTGACGGAAGCGTCGGAAGGAGTGTCGGAAGGTAGATAAAGTTTACCTAAGATCATTAGCCCAAGGCTGCTTCCGTCGGAACATGATAGGCTATTACCAAAAAGATCGAAGTCCTGATATATATTCATAAAGCAAACATTGATATATTGCCTTTTTTCGCCATGCAATTGAATCGGAATAGTGACGTCCCCAATTCCATATCCTAAGCAAAAGAAAACAAGGTTGACTATGCTACCAAAGTATTAGCTGACTTCACCCTATGGAGTATGTCAGGTGTATATTACACCGGAACTTCATTTTTCGGTGTCAATTACACCAAAACAGTCCGGTGTAAATCACATCAGAAACTTCAATCCCGATAACAGTGGCTTATCAGATCTGATTCTTGATGTTCTTGCCACCTGCTTCATCCTTAGTATTCGACGGGTATCATCACTTCCCATGGTTATCAAGACCTATCATGCCAAATGACCCCCTCTAGCAGCAAGATTACAGTAAGAGAACCAATAGTATATATTGATTAGGTGAGATGCATGTGTTGCATTGTATCCACTGTAATTTCGTAACACCACAAAGTCACAACTCAGGAAGCTATGCGGGTACATACCAGAAGTGTCTCTTGTACCAATTTAGGTAGATCGAGCCTCTTCGGTTGCGAACTATATTTGTTGGTTTCACTAATACGGCACAAACTGACACTTTCACTCTGTGGCCAGATTGGGTATCGCGCGGATCGAGCAAACAGTATCCCACAGTGTATAAATATACGATCTCCTCCAGCATTGAGAAGGTCAACCCAAGAATCTGAACCTGCAATCGACAAGCTAGCAGATGACCTAGACGTCACTGCTAGCCCTTGCTACGTAGGAGATTCGCAGTGCAGCACAATACAACCCACTCTCTTTGATCCATACATCCTTTATACTTTCATCTCAACCCATGCCATTGCGCCACTGTAGACTATCATTCTGCGACATCTACGGGCAGTCGATTAACAGCGTCCAAAATACTTTCCCAATTCACGGGCGGGTACACCGGCAGTATCGACTTAAAAACAACGCCTCTACATTACATACGACAACAAGACGTTAGAAACAAGTTCTCCCGTATCATCCGCCATTTTTCGAGGCCCCGTTTTTGGAAAACAGTCTCGCGTTGTCGGTATACCCACCCGTGAAATGGGAAGGTATTTTGGACGCTGTTAATCGACTGCCCGTAGATGTCGCAGAACGATAGTCTACAGTGGCGCAATGGCATGGGTTGAGATGAAAATGTGAAGGATAGTATGGATCAAAGAGAGTGAATTGTATAGTGTTATGCTGCGAATCTCCTACATACATAGCAAGGGCTACCCGTGACATCCGGTCATCTACTAGCTTGTCGGTTGTAGGTTCAGATTCTTGGGTTCGCCCTTTCAATGTTAGAGAAAATTGTATGTTTATACACTGTGCAGTACCGTTTGCTTGATCCGCGCGATACCCAATCTGGCCACAGAGTGAAAGTGTCAGTTTGTGCCGCATTAGCGAAATCAACACACTGGTAGACAATGTCCAAAGGAAATCAAGTTTCCAGTCGCCTGGGGTCTGCAGACTCATCGGGAAATTTAACACGTTCAGAATATTCTATCACGTAATGAACTATTGGCTGATTTGGCAGACTACTGCAGCACCTATGGGGCATGTAAAAGAAGGGTGAAAGAAAAGATCAGGGAAGAGACAAGACAAGACAGAGAGATACCGATCGCTAAGTCATATCTCCAGCGAGAGAATTAACGTAAATGGAAAACTGCAGAATCCCGATTGAGACTATTCTGTTGAGCCAATTCCTTTCTTTTCTCTCAGAGCTCCAGCGGCGAGGTTACTCTGTAGAACGTTCGGTGTTCACCTCCATGAGTCGTGGCTCTTCGTCCTATTGCCTTGTATCGAACTCGAGATCGGGTTTGCTTCTAGGTGAGATTTCAGGGTTGTACCAGGTGATACAGACTGCAAGGGTAGCGATCATCATAACGCAGTCGTAGATATACAATGGCCACTCGTTTTGGAGAAGATAACCTTCCTAGAGACAGTCAGCTATAGAGGAAGAAATGCATAGCCACTAAAGAAGCTTACCTTGCCCATAGCGTACTCAACCACACGGCATGAATTACGGATTGTAATGAAAATACTCGCAGCGTAAAGGAAGCGCACCATCCTCTGCCACGGAATATCGGCTGAAGAAGCTGTAGGTCTAGCTTCCAACCTGCGGTGCCAAGTGCCTGCGGCGACAACGAAGAACCCAAAGACCAAGATTTGCAGAATCAAGCCACCAAGGATGATATTCTCACCACGCTTGACACCATCCTGGTCCTTCGCCTGCACCAGGATACCCGCTCCTCCGCTCTGGATGAAGAAGCAAAGGATATCTCCAGTGACGAAGATCTTAGTGACCCAGCTTGCGCGTACGATTGAGTAGGATGCAGAGTCAGTGCGCAGGATCAAGCGACCGAGGATCATGTAGATAGAGGCAGCGAACAAGATCGGAGCTATGAGAATTAGAACGGATTGGATGATGTATGGGGTCTTGGTAATAGTGTCATTGTGTGCTGCTGCTCGCGCGGCGTAGCCAATGGTCTCGAACTGCGAAGGGGATTAGTTATAGCTCTCTGAGAGACCACTGTATGACACACCAGAGCACCGATGACAAACGGTATGCAGAACCACGTGCGATTTTTGATGAGTCGGAACACATGAGCGCTGGTGAGGAGAGCAAACACGATTGCTGCAATGACGCCGCCAGCAATAGATGGTGTGTACGGCCAGAGCACGTACTCTGGCTTTGTTGTGTCCGCCATACTTGGTCTGGGGAGCGTGCGAGACCTGTAGCTTGCTAGAGCAAGTTTCGGTCCAGTGTGCTTGTTCGTTGCTTGAACACCTGTTGCTGGTTCTGTTTGAACAAGTATGGTACACAAGGAAAGAAAGGTTGATACGGAACTAATCGAGTGGAGTTGCTAGCTTGGAGGTTTGTGGAGTGGAAGACTTTATAAAAAAGAGAGAAATATCATGCAAACGCTCGCAAAATCGTATTCGGTTGTCCTTTACAGCCCTTGAGCTCTACAATATGCAATTTCAGATTGAGTTCTTAGCAGGAGTTAAGCCAGCTAGACTTTACAGTACTAGCGCGTTTTGGATACGCGTATTCGCTTGTGAGGGCGTAAACGACGAGACAGGGATCTACCGAAAAACTGGTATGAATGCTCAGCGTTTCTGACAGATAATCTGACAGCACTCACACAAATGAAAGCCTCGTGTGAGACTTTGATGTGCCTCTCACGGCCTATTGTTGTTCGCAAGCGTTGCTGTGATCCTACGCCTTGATGCAAGTTAGTATATTCAGTCCAAGTTTGAAGATAAAGCAGACTTGACTTACGCCCACTAAGTTTACGTACTCGAAGCACTGCTGCGCTACTCGCAAGCTTCTCCAAATATGTAAATAGTAGCTTCCAGGGCGTGTGCATCTTTTTCGCCAACGAATCCCTTCTGTGAACCAATGTGCTCGGGCACAGAATGCACTGTCCCGCCTGTGCCTCAAAATAGGACTATGGATTGACATTCCTCGTACTATGTTCCTTCAACCTGGTGTCAACATGTTCTGACGGCCCCGGACCTGCTCCTTTGGCCAGTCCAACCAGCCACTCCATTCACTGGGTACCAGGGCTTCTGCAACACGCAGTATCTGTTCAGCAACGCCTACCAAGTACCAGTACCGGCTACTACTTTTTTGTAGCAAAGCAGCATAATGCGCGTAGATGATCAAGGCCCCCGGCTGTCGTTCTGATAGTAACTCAACGTATCGGTCCGAGACAAAGTGAACCCAGATCTTCAAAAGAGCATCCGATGGTGGTTGGTGCGAATTCTCCGCTGCGGCAAAGCTCAGGATCAAGATGTGAGTAGCGTAGCCGTAGGCATCAACAATATCAGGAGGGTAGAGATGGTGTACAGCCTCTGCGAATTTGCGTAATTGGACAAGTTCGGTTTCAGCTGGGGGCTCTTGCTCCGCCCAATTGATGCCGCTTATATCATCAGGGATCAATTCCCGTAGTATAGAGTTTTTTATTGCACTGAAGAAGCTGGTCACCATCGGCCGTACCCTTCTGGTCAGGATGAGATTGGAGACGAGAGTATCAAAGGTTTGGTCCACATCGTGTTTAAGGCTGGCCGAGCTTGCGCAGGAATATGGAAACAAGGTTCCAGTAAACATGAGGACAGCTTTGAAGTTGCTCTCGTCGATATCGCGTATCGTAGCCTGGAATTGGGTAAGAGCCGCCTCATGATGTCGGTCTCCAATAACAAGGTATTCGAGAGCCTCCGAATCAAGTTCTTGGAGTCGACTAAGGTGGAGAGCAGCAAGAGCAAGGATCATATGAAGTAAGAAACGGTATTCGAATGCCGTTTGGGGTACTACGGTAGCGTACACTGAGCAAGCTTCTGGTTTCGCTCCAAGTGTTTTCGCGGTGACGGTTGTGAAGTGATGCAAGAGTCGCATTTGCATGATGTTGAGAGCTAGAGGGTCGTGAACAGGTGCAATATATACATTTGGCGTAGCGGTCTCGAATACCCCGCTCTCTGTTGATGGAGGTGTGCATGTCGAAGTAACAGGTAAAGGTGAGCATGTTGAACCTTCACGGCTTTTCAGTGCACGATATTCGCACGGTGTGCCTTGCTTCACACAGTTTGCGCAAATTGGTTGTTGCTCATCGCACTATGATGATCAGTCTTATCGTTCTACTGAAGACGTGACTGGGCCATTCACACCTTAACATGACGGGCCTTACAAGGAAGACAGCCCTTTCTTGACTTTCTGTGTGGCTTGCGTGTCTTGACTTTCTCCATAGTGGCGTTGTCACTGCTCTGTCATGTTTCTTTCTCACTTTGGAGAAGACGGTGAGGGATTGGTTCGAGCTTGCGTGCACGAATGTACTAATGGAAAGTGCCGATATTTATCATGCGTCATTGCCGATCCCGGGATGCCGTCACTTACCCGAATGTATGTACACAGTTCATGCATGTTTCCAAGCACCCAGGATTTGTAACACTTGTAAAAGATCGGGGTGTGCTTCATTCAGACGAAATACCACACCGGCGAGCCATCTGCTTCTACCAAACCTATACTCAAATCATAGTTACCTTGCAACATTATAGTACAACAAACTACTTCACAGTAGTAGTAATAGTGTATTGTATTTATGTCCTGATATATTTGGCAGTTGCCTTTACATACATAATGACCTTCCATGGGGTACTGTGGACCCGCCAGGCGCTAAAGCGGAGGCGGCTCTTGTGTGAGTAAAACCCCTTAGAAGAGGTGTTTCTTGTCTTTCCCCTCCTCCATGCGAGAGTAAAAGAAAAATTGTCTATTGCAGGATACTGCTAAAGTCATTACTTATGAACTACTTCACAGTGCCATGCAGCAGTATGGTACGTTGCATGAATACTGTTCTATAATGCACATGCATACTGGACTAAATTGACCATTGAGCTGGACGGACGCTTCTTACCCGTGCACGGACACCCAACGCCCGGAGGCACCCAACGCCCGGAGGCACGCATCTACACCCCAACTTCGACGCGTAACAACTCAACACCATGCCCGGAAT
>JALRMI010000219.1:0-49247 GCA_026120165.1 Leptosphaerulina australis
CCAAACTCTCGGGTATGGTGCTTGGGTTCACACTGTTTCACTTGCAAGCCATCAAGCAAAAATAACTGGCAACTTACAGCTACTTACGTTGTGGTAAACTCCTCTTGCCCCCCCCCCCCCCCCCCTCCAAAAAAAACAAGCCGGCAATGCTAACATGTGCAGATTTACAACGAACAGCTCCGTGACCTCTTGCTTTCTGACACGGTGCCGCACAACTCGCGACCTGAAGTCGTCATTCGCGAAGAACCCGGAGGCCGGATTATACTCACTGGTCTTACACAGGTTGCAATCAATTCTGTTGAGGACTTGCTCAATGCGCTGAACTTTGGCTCGTCCATTCGCCAGACTGACGCAACCGCTCAGAACGCCAAGTCCTCGCGTTCGCACGCTGTCTTCAGCTTGAATCTCGTTCAGAAGAAGAACTCGCCTGCAACACTCACAAACCGTGAAAAGAGACGATCAGTGCCTCTTGAAGCCATGTCAGGCTCAGGGGAGAACTTGGTCACGTTCGACAGCAAGCTGCACTTTGTGGATCTGGCAGGAAGCGAAAGATTGAAGAACACACAAGCCTCGGGTGACAGGGCTCGGGAGGGTATCTCCATTAACGCTGGTCTGGCTAGCTTGGGCAAGGTCATATCGCAACTGTCCTCCCGCCACGCCAACTCCCACATATCTTACCGAGACTCACGCCTTACGCGATTGCTACAAGACTCGCTAGGTGGTAACGCTATCACGTACATGATCGCATGTATTAACCCAGCAGAGTTCCACTTGAGCGAGTCCTTGAACACAGTTCAATACGCACAGCGTGCACGTGCCATTCAGACCAAGCCTCAGATTCAGCAGATCCATGATGATAGCGACAAGCAAGCAACTATCGCACGACTGAGGAATGAAGTTCAGTTCTTGCGAGACCAAATGAGGATCTCTCAGAACACGGATCGGATGAACACAGATCCGAATGAACGTGCCAATCAGCAGTACGAACGGGAAATGGAACTACAGAACCAATTATTGGATTTCCAAGAAAACTATACTGCTCTTAGTCTACGCCACTCAAAACTAATTTCTGAAATCTCAAGAGTGCGGGACAACGACGCTGCAGACACACCAATCCTCCGAGGTACTGTTGGTGACTCTGCACTTGAACGCCTCAAGAGGTCGAACTCGTTCGCGGATGCGGTTGAAGACGTGGTGCTGGAGTACGAGAAAACGATCCAGGCGTTGGAGGCTTCTCTTTCGAATACCAGAACATCTATGTCTGCCCAAGAGAGCGATCTTCTCGAGAGGGAGGCTCGCATTTCTTTACTCGAAAGCCAGAATCACCAGCTGCAGGCTCGTATCCAGAAGGCTGTAGAACGCGACGCCAGTAACGAAGAGTACGTCAAGTCGCTCGAACGCCAGATCGATAACTCCGTCACCGGCATCGAGAGAACCGACACAACCATCTCCGACCTGCGTGAGAAGTTGCAAAAGGCTAGGGAGAATGAATCCAGCTGCGAAGAGTACATTTCTACTTTGGAAGAGCGTCTGGCCGAGAACGAACAAGAGGTCGAAGTCATGACACGTGAAATAGAGCGTCTCAAGCATGTAGTCGAGAGACAACGCAGCATTGGAAAACTGGACAATCTCTTGTACGAGCTCGACGCCGTCCGTCAGACTGACGCCAAACCCGAGGAAAATCTTACGAATGGTCACTCGAGAGCGCCCAGCGATCCCTTCATTGAGAAACGAGCTTCTGTCGACAAGCAGTCTCCACTCGAAGGTACACGTCACTTCAGTACTACTGTAGATGCTATTGCAGAGGAAGAAGACGTCGAGCGCCCCACTACCGCAGGAGCAAGGGGCGAGCAGGATGACAATCAATCACTAAAGAATATATCGGTCAAGAACTTTCTACCAGAAAATAGCATGGAAGAGCCTTCGAGTCCTGCCCAGTCTAGGTTTGTGCATGATAAGCTCGATTCTGTTACACAAGAACTTTTCGATCTTCGGGTCGAACATGAAGGAACCTTGCAGGATTATGAAAAGCTTGCTAGCAAGTACCAGGAAGCTTTGCGTACCTTGGCTTCGCTCCAGGATACTGTGGATGAGGCACGTCATGGGTCTTCTCGACCGTCGTCTTTTTTAGGCAACACCGAATCCAACGCTCTCGACAAGGAGCTTGGAAAACCTATGTCCTCGCGTGCATTGTCTGCGGAATTATACTCAGCAGACTTTGGCAATACTACTACTGAAGACGTTACTGAGACAGGTGCTGAGCAATCAGACGACAGACGGTCATCGATTGCTTCCATTGAGGATGAATACTCAGTTCCGAAGTCAATACTGCTCCAGGAGTTACAAGCTCTTAAGACACTGCACGCTGAGAATGAACAGCGTGTCGCTGAGCTTAAACAAGATTACTCTGCTCTGCAAGAGCAACACCAAGACACGTTAGACTACGTGGAGGAACTCAAGTCTGAGGTGACCAAGGCTCAGATGACTGTACGCCCCAGCTCCCCATCAGTCCACATGATCCGCCGCAAGTCGAGCCAAGCATTGCTCTCCAACGATCGCTCTAACCGTGCCGTAAACACGCTACGCAGCCTAGCACTGGACAAGCTTGATGAAGAGCCGGCTCTGGCCTTTGAAAACAATCTGAATGCGATCATGACCGAGCTCAACACCAGGTCTGAAAGGGTCCAAGAGCTGGAGTCTGAGGTTGCGTCTGTGCGTAAAGAGATGGAGGGGAAGATGACTCTGATAAGCGGTCTGACAAAGGAGAGGTCTAGTCTGAAAGCCTCTACACCGCTCGATATCTCTATCGTTGCCACCATGCAAGATCAGATCAGGCAGACCGAGGAGCAGATGAGGGAGCTGAAGCATTCGCACGCCCAACGCGAACTTGAATTGCGAGAACAAGTGGCCCTCCTCACAGCTTCAGCGAGATCGTCAGAGTCATCTGATGAAGCACTGCCCACTCAGCACCTACCAGATGCCTTGGGTGGTAACACCAACCTGTCTGACCGCGATACAACACATCATCGACAGCTAATTAGTCTTACAAACGAGGCTGCCCAGTGGCAATCGAGGCATCTTGAGGCGATTGAGGCCACTAAAGCCTCGGAGAAGCAACATCTTAACACCGTCCGAGAGTTGGAGTCGGCTATGGAGCAGCTTCAGGCGAACCATACTGCCCGGTTAACCGAGTTGGAGGACACTAGAGGTGCCGAGGCGACAGCAGCACTTGAGCAGGAGCGTGCTCAGCACGCAGAGCTCGTTGCTGCCTTGCAAGCTCAGGTTGATGAGCACAAGGCGACCGCAGGTAGTAATGCTGCCCGCCTAGCTGAACTCGAGCAGTCCCATGCGAATATCATCAAGCAGGTCGAAGAGGACTCAGAGGCCAGGTTGCTAACTGAGAAGGAGCTTGAAACCCACAAGTCGCTTGTGGCCAATCTCGAAAATCAGATCGAAGAGCACAAGGCCGCCATCGACTACCATCAACAGGGCATGGACTCCTTACAGAAGTCTCATGCAACTGAGCTGGAGAAGCTGACATTCGAGCTTTCAACACACAAGGAGTTGAATACAATACTCCAGGCCGATCTATCAAAGGCCAAGGGCGAATTAGAGACAATACTCCAGGGCATCTCTACTGCTTTGAACCAAGAGACGGGTGTTGGTCAGGTACAATCGCAGGTTGAATCTCTAGTAGAGGCTCGCAGGTCACTCACAGCACGTATGGACCAAGCCCTTGATGACCTTCAAGCGGCAAGACTTGAGCTTTCAGATGCGGCAAAGACCATCGAAAGTTTGAAGGGCAACATGAGAGAGTTCGAGGCGCTCAACGCCGAGACCATCAAAGAACTCGAGCGTGTCAGTGAAAAGGAACAGAAGAGCTCTCGTTTGGTCCAAGAGCTAGAGGATCAGCTCAACCAGAACTGGGATCAGCATGAGGCTACCAATAACAGACTTTCTGCTCTGCAGACGGAACGCAGCCGTGAACTTCAAGACGTCATTGTACATCGGGAACAGCTTGAGAAGGACTTTGAAGAATCCCGAGCCAGAATCGTTCTTCTTGAGGTAAATACTTCCTACGGCTTGGTGAACTAGATCTAACATTATTCAGTCTCAGCTTGCCGATTTCAAGCGACACTCAGGCCGGGTTTCTATGGACCCTCGCGAAGATCTTCAACGATCCAACTCAAGCAACTCTAATGCTCGTAAGAGTATGTCGCACACATCTCTACCGTCTCCGCCGCCAGCTATCCCTCTACCTCCTTTGCCACCAGGTAGCCCCCCTCCTAGTCAGGTCAATGCTCCATCACCACCCGCCTCACGCCACCAGAGCAAAGATATTGCACATGCGCAGTTGGTTGAAGATCAGGAGGCTCGCATTCGTACCATTGAGAAGCACTTGTTTGCCGAGAAGCAGCTGACAGCTACTCTCGAAGATGCTTTGACTGACCTCGAAGCATCGAGTCAGAAAACCAAGTCTGATCTCGACCAATTCAAGAAGAAGTGCGCTGGGCTCGAGGAGGAATTGAACATTATGCGCAAAGAGCGCAGTATGGCGCGTCACTCTCTTCAGGCGGTTGAAGAAGAACGCAACGCTCGTTTGCGCGTTGAGGCAGAGCGTGCACATCTAGAAGCTCGCATGGCTGCTCTCAACGACGCCAATAGGAAGAGCAAGAAGAAGGGTACTCTGAATTGCTTCTGAGCCTTCCATCAGCACATCAACCGTTTACATCATACATTTTCTGCTTTGCGGCGCACTGGGATATGGCGTTACATACCCCGATACACTTTGACATTTCGCCACTATATCACTTTACTTTCGACATGATCTCCCATGTTTTGTAAGATCTTTTCTTCAACTGAGTCTACTACTCCGCATATACTTTCTTCTTCCAAGATCTGACAAGCTGCCAAAGCATACTCGCCACATGGTCGCCTCTTACACTTCTTCGTTTACTTTGTGCATGCGTGCCTAACCCATACCCACATACCCATTACTTCTTAATGTATACAACGTTTGCTAGGCGGGACGGTTTGGTTACAACATAATATGTGGAGGATACTATGCCTACCAGGTTTCTGGGGCTTGCGAGCAATGATGAGAGATGATGGCACGGTTGGGTTCCTGTGAACCTAGTCAGGGGGGGGGGGGAGACTTTTAGCGAATTCAACTCTGTTCATACCCTGTTCTCGAACCCATTGAGTGTATGGCTTCTGAGTGATCCTTGATTGCTCGACTTGGGAGGTTGGATCTCTTAGAAACATCAATCTTCTGTGTTGCATGTCAACCGCCCTTGCTTAACCTTCGAATCAATCCTCACATCGCAGTACATGATAACTTGTGGTTCGACGGATCTCCATATTTGGCCCCGGCAAATGTGTTGCACGTTCTTTCGGGCGATAGGTTGCAACGTACGGGTTGTCGCGTTGTTGCGGATCACTTGCGGAGCGCCGCGCGCACGTCATCTAGACTAGCAAAGTCGAGAATTTGGACGAATGCAATTACTGTGAGCAAAGTCGGCATTTGTTTAACAAAGGCTGGTTAAAAACATACAGTTTCCCTTCTCTTTTATCTCTCATTAATCCTCGCTCTAATCATAACATCATTGCCTCCTTAAAACATTTGAGCGTTCAACAATATGGCTACGTGAGTGCCCCGCCAACCCCCACCATCCCACATCTTCCAGGAAACTGCTTGAGAAGACATGCTTACACCATAACAGCAACATCACCTGGCACCCTTCCCTCTCGCGCGCCGAGCGCAACACATTCCGCAAGCAGCCTGGCTTCACCATTTGGTTTACCGGTCTATCTGCATCTGGAAAGTCAACGATCGCAACTGCACTCGAACAGCACTTGCTACACTTGGGCTTCGCTGCCTACCGTCTTGATGGAGACAATGTCCGCTTTGGATTAAACAAGGACCTTGGATTTAGTGAGAAAGATCGCAATGAGAACATCAGACGTATTGCGGAGGTACGCATTTACCTAGTATCAGCTTTTTATAGCGGTGCATCAATTCTACAGAGAATAGCAACTAACGCAGGCACCAGGTTGCGAAGCTCTTCGCTGACTCTTCTACAATCGCTATTACATCTTTCATATCCCCCTTCGCCGCCGACCGTAAGACTGCACGTGATTTGCACGCCGAAGTAAAGGGTAACGATGCACCTCTTGAGTTTATTGAAGTCTTCGTCGACCTGCCCCTAGAGGTCGCCGAGGCGCGTGATCCCAAGGGCCTCTATAAACTTGCTCGCGCGGGCAAAATCCCTGAATTCACTGGTATTAGCAGCCCATACGAGGCGCCTGAGAATCCAGAGATTCACATCAGGAGTGATCAGAAGAGTGTGGAAGATGCGGTTGCGGAGATCACACAGTATTTGGAGAAGAGGGGACTGCTGAAGTTGTCGCAGTAGAGGGTATGTCCGCGCTTATCAATCTGCGGGACCTCCAGTGAATGGTCTCTTGGATTATAATATTGCTTGTATTGTCTATGTTGAATATAAATGAGTGACGAAACCACAATTTGCCGGGCAAAGCCTCTGAGCACACAAAGAATCAATGTTACTTCCCTGCCTATCTTGTAATTCATACTCACTACAATCACTCTCCTGTCTGTAGTAAGGAACATTGCCTCTCATGTTGTAGAGAAAATTGGGGGTAAGAACGCAACTCTCAGACTGCGCTGTCAAGGTAGTAGTTATGTTGAAAGTCTTCAAGTAGACGCGAGACTATAAAGTTCTTTGTCACTAAGAAGTAAAGCCTGCGTTCTGCTAAAAGCCTCCTGGGTCCATTGTTGGAGCTAAAGACTGGCAGCTGTTACACTTAACTTTGCTTACAACAAAAAAGTTTTCAACGTTTTATGGTATGCGAAAGACATAAGACCCTACCGTGCATCCCAGAACACGACAGGCCGTCGGAGTTCTCAAGATCCCCCCTTGACATTATACCGCTAGTTTCTTTGGCACAGTATTATAGTAGCTTTGATTGAAATTAGCAACCCTCGTTCTCGACGTGGTTTGGATGACCAACTTCTGTTGAGGGAAAAGTGTTACATAAGCATCGCGGCGAAATAGCCGGCCCGCTTTTTGCTCAAGGCTAAATTTTCGGTAGCTTCAGCGAACTCTCACAACAACCATCCAACACGAACAGACCACGCTTTGCATGCGTGCGTTCTTGTTTGTTGATCTTTGCTGACGCAGTGATGCGTTCTCCGTTGTAGTACATGGTAAGCTTTCCACCTCACTTGCACACGCAGATGATTATCAAAACACGAACAATCCAATTCCTATCAGTTCATGAAGGACTACCTAAACTCTAGAATTACAATGATGCACATGCAACAGCATTGCCCTCGCTTCAATGCCAATACAGAATCAGTTTGCTAAACGTTCTTCAGATTTCTGTTACCCATATGTAGTTCCATTGCAACAGTGTTTGCATCCCAGTCTTCAAAGGTACGGCTTCAACCCTCCAACACCATTCTTTATCACCCCCAGCATAGTGATGATACTGTGACACGGAAAGGCATTCCTCGACCTGAATATACAATGTCGATCTTATCACGCAATTAAGTTTCAGCCTTGTCTGATCATGCTCAAAATCGTCAACCGTTCAACGTTTGTTTGGTAACTAGGAGGCTAACATGTTCTCTTCAGGTACATACTTCTCTCCTGGGCCTTTTGTCCATTCGAACCATATCCTCTTCTTGATGAGACCCCTCGATGCGCCGGGCGGACAGATCGTACTCTTTGACCGGCATCCGTAAACAGCAGGCGTACAAACCTGTGGGTGTCGGAAAAAGAAATACTTGTTGATATAGCATCACTGATTGCACATACCCCCGTGCCCACATTGCGAGAGCTTGTTGTAAACTTTGGGCTAACATCTTGCTCAGGTATGATACATTTTTGTCTTCTTTTACAGTCCATCATTTACATGATGATTATTTGATATTCACACTGTGTGACGCGGCGGCTTCGTAACGGTTGTCGTCGCCCTGATCACTTTAAAAAATCTGATTTAATGAGGTACGTATTCACACATCCGTCTACCAGTCAACATTCGCTAACATGGTTCAGACTGAAATATTTGATGGACTCATATCTTTCTTTCAGCGGAATGATGATTATGCCGTTGGAGCCCATACTGACGACTTGGTTCCAGTAGCTTTTCCTATATCTGATTTCGTGAAGTATTCGACTCTTCTGTAAGTCTACTCCTGTCTACCTCTCACTTCCCTATCGCATGAGGAAGACAATGTACTGCTGTATATTTTCTGTATACCCCTTGAAGAACACCACATCACTTTGGAGACCTGACACTCGATGCCTCCAATTCCTCCCCGATTGATACTGTCATAGGAAAACTTGCTGACTAGTCAGGTATTTTTTGCAGCTGTTAGATTCCTAAGCCAAGTCTGCCTGGCTGCTTTTAGAGTATATATTCAATGGAAATCGGTTCTTACAAATTCTAGACTGCTATGCCAAATGTGTGCACTTGCCAATCTTTCTTGATCAGCCCCCGAACCTGAGTGGCTCTACTACTCCATGCACTGGCCCATGGAGATACCCGGGAATTATTTGACGCTACTAACCAGCCTTTGTTGTTTTTCTCCACATCCGCGGCTATCCAGCGTTCTCAGTATGGCTCTGTGGGTACTCTTCGGCTCTGGCCGTCTGGAGTACTAGCGTGGTAACGATGACAATGGCGGTCAACAAACACTGCTGTGTCAATACTCATAGTGGCAGATATGGCAATGTTTCTCTCCTCGTATCCACCTCACGTGTCTACAAGGACCCACCCCAACCGCGTAGTTCAAACTCTGACCGGATACTAACTTTTTGTTTAAGTCTGAGCGCATTGGATCTGTGTCAAGCAATGCATCGCGCATCGTGGGCATGGTTTAAGGTGATCTGAGAATCACAACAAACACAAGATCGAGATCACGATTTGTGAATCGACCGAGTCGAGGTGTTGATTGTCGAGTACGGGTCAATAGAGTAAGAGCGCCAGTCTGAGACCCATATGCAAGACACTGTCTTGTGACGTGGTGCTCGGTGTGGGGTCGAACATGCATTCCTAATTGACCCTTGCACTTCAGCTCTACATTGCTACGCAGATATCACAACCTTCATGTACAGACTCATGGGTAGCCCAGGCCTGGAATGATTGTTAATGTGATGCTATTCAGAGGCCGGTGTCTGAGTAAGTTGCGGGTGGACCGTCTACTTCTAGTACAGTTTTGCGAGCACCTCCTGGACAAGCTGCTCAAGCTGACGCTTATCTGCAGCAGTGTCTCTACCTATGTCTGGTCTGTCCGTGGTATATATTTGTTGTATGGAGTAATGGGTACGGGCTTGCAACTTCGTTGAGCTGATGCTGATAAGCAGCGGAGTACTGTAGCTTCATGTAGGTTCATGTACGATCTATCGATAAGTGAGGTGTACTCTGGAAGAGGACATTTAGTGCCACTGTGCGACATAAGCTGATGCGGGGGAGCTGAAGATGGTCATTGCCATCTGTGAGGCTGGGAAATACAGTAAGCGCCAACGTGTCGGTCCGCTCCAGCGGGCGCTCCTATGCGTCGCGCATATGTCCAGCCTTTGTGTTTAGGGTCGGGTAATATGGCTGACTGCATGTGGTATGTAGCATAAGTGTAAGGCTGGCTAAAGCAAACGAGGCTACCAAGCTATGTGAGTCGATGATGATTTAGCTGACATGTATTCTGTGCTCGCTTCTCGTCAATATGCACATAGCCCATAAGGGATACCAAACCAAGATGAGCAAATCGAGCGGGAAGAGGGCGACTCGAGAGCCAATATCAATCAGCCTAATCCGTTGAAATCAAGTATTGGATTTCTTTGTTCCGTTCAATTGGAGGAACAAACTGTCAAGTTGTCATTCCTCGACGTATCACAAATGAGATGAGCTCGAAAAGCAACGCGCGCGGGTGGTGCTACAGCTTGCGCCACAATCGATATAACCGTTGGGCCGGTAAAACGTATGGCTCAAACAACAACTGTCGTGTGCTGCCGTACCCCATGACTTGCTTTTGCCTTGCCGCCCATGGAAAGAAAAGGCCCGTTGAGGGTCTCGAGTCCTGCTCGAGCTTACCCCGCTGTGAAGGCTGTGTGACAGTCAATCAGGAGGCAAGGAGACCTTCAATACAACTGTAAGTATATGCTTTGGGTTCTTATAGGCAGCCCTCAGAACCAAGTCTGAGGAGCGTTGCACTCTTCCTTGGCTCCTGCTAGCATATAGCCAAATCATGTCAGATTGTGCTGTAACTGTTCTTCTTGTGGCAGGACAATTCAGGTCCGCTTCGTGTCGCGTAGCTCGGTAAACCGTGCATCCTGTACAGCCACATGACTTCCTGACGGGTGAAAGAAAACAAGACCATCACATATTGAACCTAAGTAAATAGGGATGTAAGGCAAGATCAAAGAGAAACGGGTCGATGCGTGTCGACCTTCCCCTCCAAACGCGGATGAGGGTTTGCAGAGGAGATGAAAGCAGTCGCTGGGTCAAAGGAAGTGCCTTGATGTCGGGTTGAACATAATGGGTCTGCTGTATGGATCTCGGTGCCCGACATGGCTGAAAGCACCGGGATCGTTGGTAATCCGGGGTTGCGGTTGGAATCGGACGCTCCAGGGTTCTTCTGCCGAACAGGTCATTTGCGCTTTTGTTGAACCTCAGTGGTGTTGTATTCCCAGCTACGCAAGAAGCCTGATTCCTTCCTTCTAAGAGCCCAACATTTTGCCGCGCCCGAAAGTTGCTGTAAGGTCCGATATGATTTGTATATCTACAGTGTCCATTTACCTGTGCTCTGCCGTGAGTGTCGTGATGGTGGGCCGGCAATCTATCCTGATGGTCTGTGACAAGGTCCTGACGCGGGAGAAACATTCTGGAAGATGAGTTGCATCTGTAACATGATCAATTTAACCCCTAATGCGAGTCGTTCATCCAGAATTGTGGAAGGCGAATGTCGCTTGGCTGCACTGCTCTTCAAGCCTGGACTTCAACGATGGGAATTCAACACCAGAGCCATGAGCAAAGGCCTGATAATGACAGCGGAGAGCGGGAGGACCAGTAAACGACATTACGTGTGCAGCTCGGCGATGTGGACTTGCAAAAACCCTACTTGTCGTGCACAATCCATTTAGGCCACTTTGTTGACAGCACTGTTCCTGGAGCAACTTTGCCGTACGGACACTCTTGTTATCGTTCGGTCGATCACTGCGTGGTAACACGGCACGTCAGGCTCTCCACCCCCATTTGCCCTGCGTGCCCCAAGCCAGAATTCAGCCCAGAATGACGCCGATGACATCGTATTCTCAAGGGTTCGGAGACTCGAGCGTCCCCGTGATGACAATGATGATAATGAATATGATGATGATGCTGGATGCGCCTTGATGCTGGCTTGTTTACGATGAGCGCATCAGCGATGGTCTCAATATTCCATTTCCCCACCACTGACTCAAGCTCAAGAAGATTTCACGCCGTTCTCTCACCATGGCTGTTCCGGGATTCCGCGGGTGCGCTAGAAGCACGCCTCGATAGCGAAACCACGTTGACGGTGCCGACAAAAGCTCTTCGCCAATAACTGCACTGACTAGATGTGATAGCCAATGGGGTAAGGCTGCACGATGCTCAGGAACCTGCCTCAAAACAGGTACTAGTGGCTGTCGGCGCAAATCAAGAAATGGAAAAGGGGCCGGGGACGTGACGAAACGCGGTTGCCCCCCCAGTGAGATGACAACCTGACAGTCATGTCTGACATAGGCCGACCGTGAAGGGGTTGTGTTGTGTTGCTCGATTCCTGCTGCGGCGCGGAGAATCGTACACATGCAAGACGAACCGTGTGTTGGCCGCTCTACCCTGGCGGTGGCAGGGCAGCACGACCCGCTGACGGTGCGGGTAGTGAGCTGGACGTGAGGCTAAATTCGCTGCGGTGAGTGAGAGTCGTGGGCATACATAAGACATGTGCGTACTAATGCATATACTGGTGTGGATAATTTTGGTTGCATCGGCGACATTGTGTGTCACGTGCCGACATATAATGTCGAGTAAATTGAGCAGCATGTGCAAGAGCCCAGCCTATGAGCGCCGTGAAATTATTGAAAAAGGGGGCGGTTCGCCTAAAAAGAGGCCAATCGTCGCAAAGTACACAACCTAAGAGGCTTTCGTATTGGCGTCGAACGCGTTCTATTTGGCATTTAAGGGCACCTTGCCGAAACGAGCACTAAGCGAACCGAGCGCTCCTGCAACTTTGCATCGCGCCTTCCCTTACACGCCCGAGCCTGTTGACAGTCAGCCCCCGTCTCAAGACGGTCCTGCCCTCATTTCGCGCGATTCAATCTTTCTGCACGCCACACTCATATTTGCCAAAAACACCAAAACACCGCCGCGCCCTCGCCATGCTTTTGTACCTCACCGCTCACACTCTACTTCCCGCTACTTCACCCGCGCAGTGTTTCGCTTGTTAGCTGCTCGCGTCAGTCCACTACATCTGGCCCACGAAGAACTGGCTGCCAACGCACGCATCTGCGACCGCCTTCACCACAGCAACAGACCGACTACTGGCCTCGGACCGGGCTTAACCTGACTGGGATTTACGATCTTCATTATTACGCCTCGCAACGCTCCCCGTGCGCCCCTTCCACTCTAATTTCCCTCCTAGTGAAGGCCCATTCTCGGACCCTTCCTGTCTTTCATTAAAGAAACGGTCCATCAATCACAGTAGGTTACGGCTACCGGCAGATTTCTGTTCGTGTTGTCGCCTCACATCAATCACATCTACCTCGCGTTAGACCCGCTTCGTTTTCAACCACCCCAACTGGAACCACTGGACCAGGCTACCCTTTCTCAGCATCCAGTTGTCGGTCAAATCCACTTCCCTCTAGTCTCCGGTGCTTGGATCAAGGTCAAACCTCCCTGTCTGATCAAAAGCCATCTACGCTATGGTCACAAAGTCATACCTGTTCAAGCTCACTAGAACATCCTAACTTGCGGAATACCACCCGCCTACCGTGGTCCCGGGCTTGTCTCCACAGCCCTTTTCCAACCGTCATCCCTCATTTCTTCGACATTCCCGCAACTGTATCAACCTGGACCCTTACTCCTACTACTATCACACCTCAAACCCTTCGATACGCACTGGACCCTCTTTCCCCCTCATCCAGGCCCGACATCAACCCATCTCGACGATTAGAAGACACGCTCACATCGAAGTTTGGAATGAGATGAACTAGACGGTTTCGATCGATCCAACGAACCAACTATCCAACCACTCCAGGACCCCCATTTGGTGAGCTCATCGTTTGCCTTCATGAGGGCATCTCTCTAACCTGTACCAGTCCTGTGTACCAACCAGACTCGTTGAGCGACTCACAGCACATTCACAATGCACTCGGAATCACGGGAACTGCCCCATGGGTGGGCCTCCCTTGAGGAGAGGTATGAAGTGATGAAAGAGATCGGCGACGGCAGCTTCGGCAGCGTTGCACTTGCACGCGTCCGCACTGCTGGCGCTCACATTGCCCGTCGCGGCACTATGGTAGGTGCCATATGACACGAAAACCTCACGTCGTTGGTGGACTGACGCGTCACAGGTCGCGATCAAGACTATGAAAAAGACATTCGACTCATTCTCAAGCTGTCTGGAACTGCGAGAAGTCATCTTCCTTAGGTCATTGCCTCCTCACCCTCACCTGGTACCAGCGCTTGACATCTTCCTGGACCCCTACAGCAGAAGGCTTCACATTGCCATGGAGTACATGGATGGCAACCTGTACCAATTAATGAAGTCTAGGGATCACAAGCCACTGGATGCCTCCAGTGTACAAAGCATCCTATTCCAGATTCTTGCGGGTCTCGAGCACATCCACGCTCGCGAGTTCTTTCACCGCGATATCAAGCCAGAGAACATCCTCGTCTCGACGTCACAACACAACGACTCATCGCATCCCTTCCGACGATATTCGGCCATGATGACGCCCCCATCTACTCCCCCCGCTTACACAATCAAGATCGCCGACTTTGGACTGGCGAGAGAGACTCACTCGAAGCTTCCTTACACAACATATGTATCGACACGATGGTACCGCGCACCCGAGGTCCTGCTACGTGCTGGCGAGTACTCAGCTCCCGTCGACATTTGGGCTGTGGGAGCTATGGCTGTTGAGATTGCTACGTTGAAGCCCCTCTTCCCTGGAGGTAACGAGGTCGATCAGGTTTGGAGAGTGTGCGAGATTATGGGCAGCCCGGGTGGCTGGGTCAACAAGCATGGCCAGCCTGTTGGCGGTGGTGAATGGAAGGACGGCGTCAGACTCGCACAGAAGCTGGGCTTCTCGTTCCCCAAGATGGCCCCTCACTCTCTGGACACTATTCTACAGACACCGCAATGGCCTGCCAGCTTAGCCAAGTTCGTCACCTGGTGTCTCCTATGGGACCCAAGAAACAGGCCTACATCGACCCAGGCTCTGGCCCACGAATACTTTCAAAATGCTGTCGACCCTCTTCGTCTCAAGTCCTCATCGTCTCGCTTGCTCGGCCGCAAGCAGTCCGACCTGTCCGGCAAGGACTCACCAGACGCGTCTCCAAGTATCACATCGAAGACTTCCTCGTGGCTGCGCCGGTCGTTGGTCGCTCGCGAGAGCGCTCCGGCTGTTCCTCAGCACGTTACCCCCGTGCAGCAAATGTCACCCCGCCCATCACCACAGCAAGCCAGCACGAGCGATCCAAGTGGGTCGACTAAGCAGCGTCCCAATCCAGCTAAGCGGGCTACGTGGACAAACGGAATGCCCAACAACGGCGCCCCTATCCCAATATTGCCCTCCATTAGGCCAGTCTCTCCGCTTTCTGCAGAGGTCACTGCACAAGCAAGCGTGCGTGCTGCTGACAAGGAGGGTAAGGCCAAGATCGGACGCCAGCTGTCTCTGGCATCGCATGGAAATCACTATGCAGACGTTCACCGTCAGGAAGCAGAAAGGGCGTTGAATGGCCAGTCAGGACTTGCATCCCCTGCAAGCGGCCACAAGGAGAGTTTCTTCTCACATCTTCGTAAGCGCGCTCGACGCCTATCTGGACGTTATCCAACCCCCATGTCGCCCAACTCGGACGATGTTGAGGCTAATGCAGGCTGTGCCCCATGGGCTGGTTCCGCTAGGTCATCACTGGTTGTTGACCAGCCACTCGCCGCAGCACCATCAGCGAATCCAGACTACTCTGAGCTGGACAAAGCCCTCCAACATGTAAGATGTACCGTCGAGAACAACGCGGTGAAGCAGCGCATTGCGTCGAATCCTGTGCTCAAGAGGCATCACTCGGTGCCCCATGGCCCTGAACCGCGTGTTTCAGAGAATGGTGTTGGTGGTCCAGTATCCAGCAGGACCAGGCGGGCGGCGCAGAGCAAGTCGATCCCTTCGATCTCCCCTAACAAGTACGAGGTTCCCAACGAAGAGGAGGAGCTACTTAGTGAAGTCCTCGCTTCTGCTCACAAGGCTGCAAAAAAGCTGGACAACCAACAGAAAGTGCCTCGACACTCTCACTCACAGACCGACCCCAGTGCGTCGTACCTCACACCATCGCCATCTGCCAACCGCAATAGCGCGTTCAACCAGAGCAACTATGTCACACCCAGCAAGCCTATGGAGATCTCGAAACCTCATTCCACACAAGATGAGAGCGTCTCGAAATGGCCCACACCACCATACGACGAGAACGACTGGGCATCAAGCGTAGCAGCAAGCCTCATGGCAACGCAGTCGCTTTACCGGTAGCCTCACCCACGGGCAAAACCACTTTTCGCTTCGCTGTTAAACATTTTCCATCACATATTAAGTGTAATTTACGGCCTACATCATCATCGCTGGCATGTGCCTGCGTTGGTTGCCCTTCCTTTATGACTGCGACCGCACGGCATCGAGCCTCGGTCTCCCGTCTGGAACAGTGCTCAACAAGTCACAAAAGCGGCGGCACCCAAACGTCACAGAACAATCGTTTCTCATCTCGCGGTATTACGTTGTCTCACTATCGGCGACACAATCGTTCTGTAAACTACCACATCTTTCCATATCGGACACTACACTTTGGCGGCATTTTCCTTTTCATCTGGCAGGGCATCATCGTACAAGCAAGAGATCGTCGATATCTCAACTTTAGTCAAGGACGAGTCAGGGATATCCCAACATTTATTTCCGAACCCGTTTCATCTGGGCAACATTTTCGTCAAAGATACCTCGCTAGACCATTCAGCACACATTTTCCTTATCAGCTCGTTTTCGTTATTCCTGGCGGATACCCAATTTGCATTTGGCGACTACATCACTGTTGTTGTCGTCCCCGCAATCTCCGTTTGTTTTGGTTAGGATGGAAGTCGGGTGGACCTTGTTTTGGAATACTTGGTGCACGGATGGGCCTGTGGCGTTGTTCATAGATAGCTAGTCCTGTTGAGCGATCAACTCCATTTTCTACCTCACTCTCTCTTTGTGTTTCCCAGCAACCATACACTCTATCGTTATAGACTTGGTCGGCGTCTCCCTGCCTTTTTTTTTTTCGCAAATGTTCGCCCAGCAGACGTCTGGATGCACCTTGTAATCACCTAATGTCGTTTCACTCGACAACACACTTCTTCTTTCGACAGCTGGCTTGTCCTTGTACATTTATGTAGTTCCCTCAGAGGCTGGACATCCTCGTGGAGGAAGAGCCGTTGATACCACTGTGCTGTCTTTGTATTATCGGCTGGGCCGTACATCAAATCAATCTCCTATGTAGCTTTGTCAATCGACTTCTGGTGCTCGCATTGTGCCATTCACAACAATCCGTGTCCGCCATACACACATGAGTTGATCTACATTATGCGTTTCTCGCTACGTTCGAGTCAAGCTATACTGACAGACGCGTAAACGACTACGCCAGCGCCTGAACAACGTACAACTAACCCACCATAGCCCCACCGCGGACCCGGCCACCAAGGTCATCCATCCGACTTCCTCATGCTTGATCAACCCTTTCACCGCCACATCAACACGGAGCAACATGCGTTCTTGCGGATGGGAAGTCGCATGTGCCATGCCGCCAGACACATCACTCGCATCAGCACAGACTAGACTTTGAGGAACATGGTCCTGCTTGCAGAGCCTCGCCCCCAGATCTAGCACCACCCTTAGCTTACCGGGTGCCAGACTGAGGCTGCGAGGATATCCTAGTCTTGTGTACGTTGTAAGCACCGAGACAAGACCGGATCGTCAGTGATAAAATCAGTAAGGACTCCGATGTACGTGTATGCAAATGTTGAAAAGCGCTTTGAGCACCCGATACTGCAAGTACATCACAGTAAGTGCATGCAGGGTCTCTGTATGACAGATGTTGTGCAGCAAGATGCATGTGTACCATCTGCACAGCGCGTTGTACGCACTCTTCCTCAACATCCAACCTGACTGTTAAGATTTGTGACTGAGAATACAATACTTACTTCAATATCCAAACTGCCATCTCTCAATTTATGGAGCTTCAAAGAGAATCTAGGTCAGGCTAAGGTTACACCACCGGCTACGGGCCGCTGCATGCATGTAGATCAAGGGAGGCTGCGCAAGAGATTACTTTTGTTGGGACGTCAAGTCATTTCCGCGTTAGAGCATATGTTGTGGAGGAAGGTGTTGTCTAGTCATCACGCAAAGGTAACTTTTTTTTTGAGGTTGAGGGGCGTGTTAATCTTCCCGCTATGAACAAGCAAGCATGTCGCAGATCTCAACGCAGCACTCATAATGCCTATATCTATGTGCAGCAGTTAGTTTGGATTGGGTTGTATATCAATGTCTACTGGAAGTCTATGACTATATAAGATAAGATGAGAATTTGCTCATCTGGTAGGGGAGGCTAGTATTCAAGAGCGTGGATCTATACAAGTACAAGGGATGGTGTGGGATTTGTCCCAGAAGCCGATGCAACATGTGTCGAAACTGGAGCAGTCAGTTACTTTGGCCGTCTTTCAAGTTAGCTGCACATGGAGTCTTATTCGTGATCAGGGGGGGTTTTTTTGAAGTCAAGGGGCCGCAAACCCAATCCAAAGTCTTAGGAGCATTGTACGCAGCAGCCACTATCCAGATCCCATGCGTAAGTAGGAAAAGAACGGAGGGGCATCGGCGAGGCACGTGATATATCAACAAATGTCAAATGTTTGATTGGCTGAAATATGTGGCGGAAAAGAGTTAAAAGCTGCGGATAAGTATGAAATGTAAGCTTATCGATAGGCGCACCGTTACGTGACTGCGAAATAGTTGGGCTTCTCCGCGCTTCGGCGTGGATTACACATCAGCATTCAGAGCGTCAAACTTCTTTCTTTCTCGGTTTTCTGTCTGTCCTTTCAGATTCGTACCTAGTTTTCGAGTATCGTGTTGCACATTGATCGAGAGGTTGCGCCGGTCGCATTCAGTAATCGCTCGTGCCCCCCCCCCCCTCCCCGCGCCACCATGAGTGCGATTCTCTCCGCAGATGATCTGAACGATTTCATATCGCCTGGTGTCGCGTGCATAAAACCTATCGAGACATTACCGGTGAAGGAAGAGACCAGTTCCGTATGACTTCCACCACTCTCAGTATCAGCAGTCGCAAACTAATAGCTATCAGAATCCTTATGAAGTTACAACCGAAGAGAAGGCCGCTGCTGCAGACCCACCGCCACCCGCCCAGATATCGCTCACGGACTGTCTCGCCTGCTCAGGATGCGTCACAAGTGCTGAGACTGTGCTTGTCCAGCTGCAATCGCATAACGAAGTCCTTGCCACATTGGACACATATTCGTCGCTGAACACACCATGGCTGGCACAGAACAGGACAAATGGGCTCATGAATGGAAAGCCACATACAAATGGCTGTGATGGAAGCCATGCTCAAGGGAAATTGTTTGTGGCTAGTGTATCGCCCCAGGCCCGTGCAAGTCTTGCTGCTGTCTTCAATGTGGGCGAAGAAGAGGCCGGAAACATGATTACACAACTATTGAGTGGACCAACTGGACTGAAAGCTGGGGGCCACCAGGGTAGTGCGTTTACATGGGTCATCGATACAAACGCGGTGCGCGAAGCGTGTCTGGTCGCAGCCGCCGACGAAGTTACAGCAGCACTTTCGCCGGAGACGTTAAAAACAGCCTCAAGGCCTGGGAGTGAAGGCGCAATTGACACCACGCCCAAGGGACCGATCCTTACATCAGCGTGCCCCGGCTGGATATGCTATGCCGAAAAGACACATCCCTACGTCCTCCCACACCTCTCACGCCTCAAATCGCCCCAAGCGCTCACTGGCACGCTCCTCAAGTCTGTACTCAGTCAGCGCTACAATATTTCACCATCACAGATTTGGCACCTCGCCATTATGCCTTGTTTCGATAAGAAACTTGAAGCCAGCCGCAGCGAACTCACCTCTGCGGCCTGGATACCCAAAGACGATCCTTCAGAGCCTGTCCGTGACGTCGACTGCGTAATCACAGCGCGCGAGCTTCTCCATCTAGCCTCCGCCCGCGGCATCTCCTTCGCCTCGCTCCCTCGCACACCGCTCGCCGACCGAACGCCTTTTCCTGACCCTAAACTTGATGCATTCCTTTTCCCCTCCACTCGACCAAGCCGGAGTAGCCAGTCCCGAGACGCAGGTTCTTCAGGCGGATACCTTTACCACATCCTCCAGACATACCAAAGCGCGCATCCTGGGTCCTCCATCTCGGTCTCTCGAGGACGTAATGCGGACGTCGTTGAATACACACTCACATCTGGCTCGGAAACGATAATCCGCATGGCGCGCTTCTACGGGTTCCGCAACATCCAGAACCTGGTACGAAGACTAAAGCCAGCCAAGATCAGTCGCCTGCCTGGCGGGAAGACAGGCGCAGTACGACGACCAGGCGGTGGTGCGGTAGAAACCAAGGACTATGCGTATGTCGAAGTTATGGCGTGTCCGGGCGGGTGCACAAATGGTGGAGGGCAAGTTAAAGTTATGGAGGTGGAAGAAATTCGTGTGGCAGAAAGACTCCAACAACCGGCGTTGGTTGAAGATGTTCCAACGATGAAGCCAGGACCCAAGGAGCAAAAGGATTGGCTGGCGAGAGTGGACGAAGCGTATTACTCTGGCTCGGATTCGGAAGACAGCACACTGAAATCTGACGTTGATGGAGACACGGCGATGCAAGACTGCAATGGAAATGTGGCTGAAGGCGATATAGTCAATGGCATTGACAGGAAACACATCAAAGATATAATGGCGCATTGGTCAGCCGTCACGGGCGTTGACATGCAAAGTCTGTTGTATACAAGTTTTAGGAAAGTAGAAAGCGATGTGGGCAAGAAGAAGCAGAGCGATATGGAACGGGTTGCTGGGTTAGCCGTCACCGTTGGCGGCGGGTGGTAATCTCGGGAGATATAGACATGCATTTGATGGCGTAATTAGAGGAGGGAGCATCCGCATGAGACCGTGGTTTGGGTAGGTCAATACCGACTTTTGATCAAACTGTCTACAAACGATGTCGTCTGGACATGTCTTGTGATGGATGTTGGCTGAATTATCTTGAGCTGATGAACGAAACTGCAGCCTTTCAACTGACATGATGTAAACAATCAATCAAGACCTCGTGTCTCGAAACGTCTCAGTCAACATGACAGAGAGTTCACTGGACATGGAAAATGACTTGGCCAACACGGGCAGAAGCTTGGTTAACCCAGGAGATATCCAGCTTCAATATCCAGGCTTTCAACAACCACGAAGCGTCTCCTGACGGACCAGCTACTAGAAAACCCCAACAAGCAGCGCGTGAGATCGAACCTGCGACGCAGCCTTACCATCTAGTCCTGCCACTCATCCGGCCACGCATCGACCGGTCACGACTTACATTTCGTCTAGCCCTGGGACGGTGGCTAGTTTAGTCTCTATATGCCCTAGGTAACCTGGGCCTGCCACTGTCCGGCTTGTACCCCTCTAATGCCCAAAAACGACACGCATCCCGTGCATGCCATCCTCAATCATCCAAGGAAACTCAAACACAGGTATTTTCGCTCCCACCATCCCTTCCACCAACACACACACACACGTATGTATATGTATATGTGCAAGAGCTTTGATTCCGATTCGGCTAAAGCCCTCCAAATGCTGGCTCGAGCGCTAGAGATCAACATACTCGACTAGACGTCCCTCGCGTTAGACCGTCAAACAGCCAGGTCGACGTTCAGTCAAAGTGAACCCTAGCCTCGTGTTGTACCAGGGTCTCCCGGGCAGTCTTTGATGCTTTCTCACATTCTTGCCTATTAAGTACCTGGAAGGACAAGGGATTGGACTGATGCAGTATTGGAAGGTTGGCGGGCTAGCTGCAGTCGGGATAGTAGCGCAGAGGCACAGCTGTTCTGGGCTAAAAGCCGTATAGGTCTGATGTGTTATTGGAATGGGTACCCAAGGGAGTGGTGATGCAGAGCGGAAAATGCTGCGCGCGGTCAAGGGAGGACGTTGGATCTGGTAGAAGTTTCCAGGGGTCTCCTAGACCGCCTCCAACACTTCTTGCGAATGTTGCCTTGTTGGGGGAAATGTAGAGGAAGGTGACTAGGTCGTCCCATGGTCCTGGAATCCTTCAACGTCTATGCTTTACGTAAGCGAGTATTCCAATGAAATCAATCACACAACACCAAACAACGGCAATGAATAACTTGCAAGAATGCATCATTGTTCGCTTGTTCCATGTTCGTTCGTGAATCGTGTCGTTATCGTCATAAAGTAAACTAATCCATCGTCATCATCACCCTCGCTACCAATGTCTTCTTTACAAAGAGAAACTGAAACAAAGAAAACAAAAAGAGCCGATCCATTCGGACATTAGCCCAGGTATAAAGCCATACAAACTTGGAAAACTATCACCATAACAATAGCCGCCTTCAACCCCCATTACCATGAAAGATGGGGAACATCAGTTCCGCGTCCCCATTGGCGGCGGTGGCATGCTGCCATAAGGATTTGCATCCACATAGCTTGTAGTAGGATACGGTTGCGCGGCTACAGGATACGCGTACATATTAGCGCCATTCATGTTGAGGTTCTGCATCCCATAGAGGGCATTTTCGCGGGCCTCGCGTTCGCGGCGCTCTCTCTGCTTCCTCCTCTTACGGCGTCTGCTCTCCAACTCTTTAACGCTGTGTCTCTGCTCGTTCATTTCCTTCCACTCGCTGTACGCAGACTTGATACCGAGGGCTGCGATGCCCACGGCGGCTGCGTCTTGGAGCATGTTTTTGGATTTGCGTTTGCGTGCTTCTTCAGGCGACATTTCGCCCTCGCTAACGAGCTTGCGCCGCTTCTCAGAGGCGACCATGGACGAGTAGACACCGTGTGCGGCGTGGATGGTTGCTACGGTTGCGAGGCCCGCGGTCAGGAGTTCCTTACCTCGAAGCTTCTTGCGCTGTTCTTCCATGTCCGTCGTACTAGACGAATCACTGCTAGAGCTTCGACCACCACCACGCTGAGCTACGTTTCTGTTTCCTCCGGAGGCCGCAAGCGCACCGGCTCCTGCGCCTGCGCCTGCTGCCGCTAATCTGCGATCTGGGTTAGCCCGGGAAGGAGCTTCCGACTGATAAGTATCATCCATACTGCGGCCGCGGCTGTACGAGCGACGGTTCCTACGAGAGGGCACGTAACTGTCCGCGCTGGACGAACGGGAGCGGTCACGTCTGTTGCGTGAACGGGATCGAGAGCGAGATCGACCTCCTGGACCCCGCGATTTCGAGCGCACACGGTCGTAGAGAGCCTTGCCTGCTGCGAGAACAGCTCCAGTGCCAGCGATCTTCGCGATAGGGTTACCATCCCTATCACGGGGTTCGCGAGAGTCAGAGCGGGAGCGACCACGGGAGCGCGAACGACTGAAGAGGGACCTGGAGCGAGAGCGAGATCGAGAACGAGACCGGCCATCTGGTGAATCGTCACGGGCACGGGCACGAGAGCGAGAGCGGGAACCATTGACAGCGCGATTGGCAAGCAGGCCACCGAGAGCAGACTCGGCGACATGACGCTTCTCGTGCTTCTCAGGGTCACGATCGATCAACCCATCGATACCAGCAGCGCCGAGTGCAGCAGTTGCCACACGTTGGCCTTTGATGCCAGTCCAGGGACCAGCGACTTTGCGGCTGCGGAAGGCTTCAACGGCGCCGGCTACTATGGCGGCTTTGGCAGCCTGCTCCCACTTCTCCGATCTGCGGCCTCCACGGCTACGACTGCGCGACCTCGAGTCGTAACGGCTGCTTCTGCGGTCGTAGTCGCGATCGTAGTCACGGTCATCATAGCGGCGGTCACTGTCGTAGCCGCGGTCGTCGCGACGTCGGTGTCTTGAGCGCGAGCGGTCGCGATCGCCAGTGATTGCGCCTATGACACCACCCAAGCCTGCAGCTTCGCCGAATTCTTTGGCTTTGTCAACGATGGACTTGCGGCGCTGAGGCTTGGGGCGGTCGCCCGCATAAGAGCCAGTGTAGGAGTCGCGGTCGTCGTAGCGGTCACGACGGTCTCCTCTGCGGTCATAATAGTCGTCGTCATAGTCGCGGTTCACGGAACGGGTACGGCGAGGGGCATACTCTTCGCGATACTTGGTCTGACGGTACTCGGTACCGGGAGGCGGAAAATCGCGCGGAATATCTTCGATGCTGTCCTCGCGCGCGGGGCGGTAGACAAGGTCGCGCACTGCCCCGCTTCCTCGACCGCCGCGCTCAATGTACGTTGTTTCAGTGACGTACTCGGGCTCGCGCGTGCGATGCCGCGGCGCATAGCTGTATTCGCTCATGGCGTACTCTCTCGGCTCTCAGTGGCTCAGTGGCTCAGTGGCTCAGTGGCTCCGTGGCTCCGTGGCTCCGTGGCTATTTGGCTATTTGGCTATTTGGCTCTCTCTTTGTTCTCTGGCTCGCTCTCTATGTGGTGCAGTCGTTTAGGGTCCTCTGCGTGTTTGTGCTCGGTCGAGCTAGGCAGAGCTTGATGTCAGCGGATAAGGCGGATACAGGGGGAGGGTCAGGCATAGCGCACCAGATCGTCTCTTACTCAGTATCGAGGCTAGTTGAGGCTGTCGCAATCAAGAATACAAGGGGCCGGCGAAGGACGAGACAAGGTGGGTAGGGGAGTGGTGATCAATGATCAGGTTGAGTGCGGCGGGGTGCGGTGCTTCGTCGTATTTATTAAGAATGCGGGCTACGGCTCACGGGGAAGGTCCAAGGCTGAAGATGACTGTGCATGAATGTCCGGCTGTCTTGGCTGTGTATGCTTCTCAGGGTTGTTGCTGTAGGAGGGGTGGCGTAGAATACCAAAGTATTACTTCACTTGCAGCCTGGGGTGGAGCGATGGGCAGTCGTTTAGCAGTCGTCGCTACGTCATACCTGCGGGAAGGCACAGCAGGGCCGAAGCACTGCGCCCAACTCCACAACAAGTTTGCGCCCTGGACATTGACAGGGTCTGCAAACTATGAGCGGTTCATGTATCAGTGAGAGGTGCCGGTCAGAGTGCGCAGCAACAGGTCACCTGCAGTGTTGGTTGATGTTAACTCTTTTCCTTCACCGCGTGCTCGCTGCTCGCTGCTCGCACTGCCCCTCGGCGGTAGCCGTTGACCGGTCCCGCACTCAAACTTTAAAACCGATGCTTGATGTTCGCTTGAGATTCAGCTCGCAGAGCCTCATAGACAGCTTGAAGCGAATGGCTATTGGATTCAGTGAATCTGTTTGAAAATTTCAGACTTGGTTTGTTTTCTGTCTTGCCAAGTGAGCGGCCTGGTGACGATACCAGTGTAGCCTTGCAGGGAACATATGATACCACATATAGCGCTCACGTGATCGACCAGTCAAGTTTACTACGGTCTGCGAGGATGAGGCCTGCTTGCGACTGACCTTGACGTCTTCCAGGCACCACGACACCACTCTGCCCATGACTCGAACAGTGATATGTTCAAATGCCCCATGCCGGCCCGTTTACAGTAGTACTTGGTGGAATGAGTCTGTCATAACAGCATTTGTTTGAAATACTATTCGGTAATTCAACTTAGTACATGTCCTATGTTGAGTAGCGTAGAGGTATAACCCATCTTCTCCATCGAGCAATCGAGTTCCCCATAAACGCCGCACGTGCAGATACAGCATAGCATACATGGTACAGTGGTCGTACATCACACCTTTCCTTCCGCCTTCACAGCACTCTCAACAGCAGACTCGTCCCACCCTCTTTCTGCTCGTCTTATCAGCTCCTCATACACCGTCCAGGCTAGTGCACTGCTGACTGCTTTCCGTGCAATCCTGATCCCTAGCCCGTCAAACAGACTCCTCACCCCTTCTTCACGCAGCATCTTCTTCCCTGCCTGGACCAGGTTTGTATATGTGTTCGGCATGAGCTGTATGCGCGTCTTGATCGCATCGAACGGGTTCGTGATGGTGGTCCCCAACCCCGCAGCGGTGACTCCAGAGAGAAAGTTTATGCCTGCACTCGTGCTAGAGGACAATTTTTGGTTGGACGAGGGGTCGGTGGGCTCGATTTTCGTAGCAAGGGCGCTGAGACGGCGTTTTGACTGTTCATAGAAGAGCACATAAAGGCCTGCATAGGGCGCATCGCGAACAGCCGTTGCGCCAAACCCAGCGAAAAAGCCTTTTAAGCCTGTGGTGCGGTATATGTCTCTTGTGGCGCTTGTCAAGCTTGTGTATGCGTAGAGACTGCTCTCGTACCGCACTTTTAGCACGGTAATCGGCATCATGATAAACCCAGCCCATGTCCGTGCTACAGCTCCTGTTGCCAAATTTGCAGTGTTGCTAAGTTTTGGGAGCGATGACGAGTGGTCGCCAGTCATGATGAACGCATCAGCCCGACCTGCTGCGAATATAGCAGCGCGTCGCCGTAATGCATTAAGGCTGCTGAAGTATATTGCTGAGCCACATCCTGTGCGGAGTGTGGAGGGAAGCGTTCCACGCCAAAATTGGCGTATAGGATTGGGGCCAGAGGCAATGGAACGGATTGTGCTAAGAAGGGTGGAAGACTGCGATTGTTGGACGCGGGTCTTGAGGAGGTCAGCCGGCTGGAGGAGTACAGCTGAGAGAATACCAGAGTTTAAGCCGGCGAAGAAATGGACTGTACAGCATGTTAGTAGCTGTTAGTAGTTGTATGTGATAATACAAAGATAGACAAGAGAGCTCAAGAGCTCAATGCGTAACTCACATGAAGACGACGAGCGCGACTTCCCGCCATCTGACATTGCCGCGCGGTCAATATGTTTGTTATTCTACAATGATGTTGGACTTTGCGCTCTGCATTATGAGGGCAAATTATCAAGGTGGAAGACTGTACGCGGGTGTTGCAATTGCTTATGAGAAACTGTATATGAATTTGTATGACGTTCTTGATCATTGCACTTATGCCCGCGATTGTCCGAAAACAGTGGCCGATCGGCGCAGACACGGTCCTAATCTCCGTCCTATGAATGGTCAGCTGCTTCACGAAAACGGAATTTTAACATCTTGTCAGATACGGCCTGATGACCTGACGACCCGAGGAGTTTGTGATATAATGCGACAGTCTTGTCTTGATTGATGTTCTACTTGTTCTCCTCTTGTGGACCCCTTCTCTCCTTCCCGGGTACCCAAACCTCAACACGATTCTTACCTTGCCTTAAACCTTCTGTAGCTTGCACCCTCAACACCTTGTTGAAGTATTTGTCCATTACTTTGAGACTCGGTGCTATCCAAACCCCTTCAACCAACGGCAGAATATTGTACCTCACAGTCTGTCTGCTCATAGGCAGCAGGTGTATCTGCCGTAGCTTCGGTCCACTGAAGCCAAACTCCTCGCTAGCTTCCATGTTGAACTCGAAGGTGAGAAAATGCATCGTTGGGTTCTCAAGTGTGTAGTCCAGGTGAATGAGGGAAGGAACGGTAGAAGAAGCGAGAGAGGAAGCGAGAACGCGGGGCTCAGAAGATGGAATTTGTATGCGAGGGATGGGAAGGGTTGAAGTTATTGGACTTGCATCTGGCGAGGAGGTGCGCTGCCATGTGATGTTCAGGGTGGTATCGAGAGCTGTTGAGCGGCGCTCTTCGAGGTTGTTCTTGCGGATGTCGAGACTAAAAGACCAGTCGTGCAATTCTTGTATGTTCATTACTGTGTCAGTGGTAGGGAACTCTTTAACTACGTCGCATGTTGCGCCGCCATGGATACTGTGGACTTCGATGGCAAGGTCCTTAACAATGAGCTGTTCGTCAGCAAACGAGGCGACCTTGGCGTGCAAACCCCACTTTTGGGCAATACCGAAGGCGTCTGGGGAATCAGTATTGTTATTGCACTCGGCATTTTGTAGCTCGAAGTAGCTGGGCCAAGGGTCGGGGTGGACCCGCGCGTTCAGGTCATAGCTAGCTTCGAAAGGAGAGTTGAAGACAAGATCTGCGATCATGATTTTGGAAATTGGTATGTCGCGGTCACTGAGTAGGTGGTAGAGGACTTTGACCTCTAGAGCATAATCTGCAGGGTCTGCAGGGGCAATGAAGCGTATCTTCTCGGTTGTCCTGGCGCCTTGCAGAAGTCGACCAACAACATGGCCCGGGAGATCGACGTCTGTTGCATCGTCCAGTACTGGTGGAATCTCTTTCATCGGCGAGGACGCAGGTCGATCTACCCATGTGTACCCGAGAGTATCCTTCGAGCGACCTAATAAACGAACTTCAAGCACAGCTTCTGTTTCTTCGTCTTCCTGGTTGGATATTTCTATCGCAAGTGTGACTGGTTCGTCTGTGAAGTACTGCTCGCGGACATCTGGGAGCCTGATCTCCATCTTTGGCGGTTTCGGAAGAATGTGGGTAGTGATTCCTGATAAACGCTTTACCTTGCGTGGTTTGATCCCAGATTCGGATTTGATCCACCACATGGAGTGGGGCTTTGTCGGCAGGTCGCTTCTGGAACAAATCAGGTCGAATCTGTCGGTTTTTATCTCGAAGATATAGGCTACTGCTTCAACATCTCCCGCTTCACGGAAAATGAGCGGGAAATTGTACACCTTGGTCTGACCAGGTTGGAATTTCAAGTCGGTTGCACCAACCCATCTCGGCTTCTCAGGTGGCGCAGTGCTCTCCCGTAGCGTGCAGTCGAAGAAATCGGAGGAGCCAGTCTCGTCCGCTTCATGGATCAGTCGCACCTCGTTCAAGCCACCCTTGAACTGCACGCGCAAAGAAGATAATGTGATAGGGGCGGAACCCGGCCTTGCTGTTGAGGTAACCACTATCTGCGACCGGAAAGGCTCGCCTACATTGCCCTCGCTACCCAAGAGGGCGAGGTGTACGGACACTATAAGATTAGCAAACAATCATGCTTGGTATGGGTCACACATACAGCAAGAGAGATGGTCTTTCGCGTCGAGATTTACAACGACCTTCTCTGAGACAGTCTCCTGCGGAAAAACGTCGAGGCATGACATCAAGTCATATTTGTACCGAGTCTTCCCCATGACAGCTTGGGTCTGTCAGCGCTTTTCTCCAAAGATTACAATGAGACCTGGCTTACCTTGGTCGTAGAGTTCCCATTCCGTTGCAATGTATGACTCTTGGTCCCCGACACGTAGCGCGCACTCATGGAGACTCCAAAGGACCTCTGAAACGAGACTCCACCAACCTTCCTTTCTCCAAGACATTGAAGTCCACAATGACTGCAACACCCTGAAGGCTTCATCGAACCTCTTCACGTATAGCAGGGTCCTAGCAACCTCAAGTCGTAGTTGGTCCACTTTGCGGTGCTGCCCGCGGGCTTTGAATTCTTTTATGGCTGCATTTAGTTTTGTGGAAATGTCCCTCCAGTGTTGAAAGCCCTCCACGCCACTGCCTGGCAGAGGGAACTCTTCATGGGGCTGTGGAACTAGGTAGTGATCGTAGACTTGGTTACGATTCGATACTTTGGTCGCAGGCGACATACCGGGAGGTGTTCGGTCTTCTTCGGGCATATCGCGAGCTAGGATATATCGTCTCTTTGCATGATCTGCAGACAGCTTGTACCAATAGCCTGCATGGTGTAATAACTCCCAGGGAGGCAATCTTTCGCCCAACAGGAATTGCTTTTCCGGAGGTGCATATATCAAGCTGGTCTCTTCCTCTGGAGCGTCGCTGTCTGCACGGAAGACTGGTAGGTCTGTTCGCTGGATAAGCTCGGCCATCAACTGGGCCCATCTTGACTCCCAAGCTTGCCAGCCGTAGTTCGAAGTGCCCTTACTTCTGCGATCGAGTACATCCTGTAATCTAGCCTTGTACCTGAGCCAAGTCTGAGCCGCAGAAGTCAGCTGGTAGTTCCAAAGCTGACAGCGAATATATCGGAAAGCTATTGTATCGGCCAGCAACCGAATCTCGTCCCACCTAGGTGACCAGCTTGCAGTTGTTTCAAAAATACCTTCTGGACCAAAGAGAGCGTCAAGCGCGGTACTGTAATGCCTCTGCGCAGCGTCCATCTCCTGCCGGAATTCTGCAAAGACGCCTAACTTAAAATCATAGCGAACACCCCATCCAGGGTGGGAGAGTGTCTGCGAAGTACCACGAGTTGGAGGTGCAGTCGGCGGAGGGATAGTGCCCCTGCTCTTCTTTCTCCGGGCGTGTTTCGTGAGATCTCGATAGTACTCTACGCAGACAGGCTGCAAGGTAGTGAGTACAGATGTGACGAATGCTCGCAGCTCGACATGAGATGTATTTGGCGGGATGAAAAACATCGAGTTTTTGGGATCGAGTCCAGTAGCACGCCGAATCACAGCCAGCCTCTCCTCAATATCCGGAGCCTCCAGGATGGTCTTATTGCTCAGAAGCACAACCACATATCGAGTACGATGCTCTGACTTCTGTATTTGCCCTTTGATCTTGTTGATCTCTGTCTTCAGCTGGTTGTCGTGCAGACTGTTCGTGACAGGGTCGGTGGTAAAATCAAAGAAGGATATGAAAACAGAAGGTATGTAGTCTTGGTGTTTCGCAATCCATGAAGGGGCAATGACACCATCAGGAAACACTGAAGCTCCTGGTGACAGTGGAGAGATGGGCGAATGAAGGATCCATGACGTCGCTGCTGTTATTGTTGGACTACCCGGCGGGGTAGTCTCTGAAGTCGTAGGTGCATCTGCTTTTTTAGGAGGCAGTACATAGTCCTAAATTATCATTAGTTCATATTCTACCGCCTGTTGCACTGCCAGGCGCCTTACATACCCTCCCTACAGCTCGTATCCTGAATCCATGTGCCAGGTCGCGTCGACTGGAGCTTCGAGCGTTCCATGGTGCATTGGTACCGTTGGCGCTTAAAAAGTCTTGTAACAACTGATCTGCGCGCTCGCCTGTTACGGGAGGTATCTCTGAGCTAGTTCGAGTAACAGCTCTTCCTGGAAGCACACTATGGACTGATGCAGGCGGTTCGAGTTCGACTTGGGATCCCAGACCAGACAATAAGATGAATGGGAGGTTGTGCTGTACGTATGCGGGCGGATATGCCTCCATTGGAACAATCGAATACTACTACCTGTCCATGAAGTATAATCGATATGGAGGGGATGTGGAGGAAATGCGGGCAGCAGCAGGACCCCCGATATCGATTCAGTTAATATGTGGCGATGCTTGCTCAGAGGTTTCGAGTATATTGTATGGTGTGTACGTGCTGAAGCTCGTGGTCTGTGTTTTCGTTTGCCTACTGCAGCGTCTTATGCACATGCACGCGGTTTGGTGTTGCAGCGCGATGCCGTCAGCGGGCACTTCATTCATCGCCGACGCGCTAGAGCCGTTGCCGGCCATTTCCCAGGTTCTCCGCTCTAATACTCTATACGCACACTCGCCGGCTACGCGCAGAGCTCTCCTGCTACTCGACATTCTCGTCGCCTATATTGTTGTCTCATTCTCCCGAGTTGCTAAGGCGTATAATTGCATTTGGGTACTAGACACATCATCTTTCACTCTTACTGCACCACCCACCGATTCCTTATTCAAGCTGGTTGGGAGACTGTTGTCGCAATGGCCGGCCAGCAACAGCAAATAATAGATACCATCTTCTCTATGAAGAGAAAGATACTACGAGGCAATGATTGTATGCGCTAGGCCACTTATACTACAACCAGACTGCGGACTGACTGCCAACCACAGCAGATGTTGAAGAAACAGACTCTCCCTTTGCCGACTACAGACAGGACTTGAAGCGAAAATCCCAGTATGCGCGCGCCAGCGACCCAGATTTCTTATCAGACCCTCGTCCCTACAAGAAAGTGCGTCTCCCACCTTTGCGCTGCCTCGGCACGGACTGACAATAATGTCTGTAGCGTATAGAGCATGCCGGTTATCGCAGGTACATCTTGCAGCGCAATCCTCCGCGATACGACCCCGACGGTGACATTGTTGAACCGTCAGACGAGTATGAAGAGGAGGACGACTTGGAATCTGTCGAGGAGAATCCATATGCCGACATACGGCTGGAACGTATGTAGACCTCGAACGATTAAGCGGTAGAGGTATACGGACTAACGAGACCTGCAGGGTTGCTGAGACCTTTGACGTCTGCCGCTGATCTACCCACCCATCGATCTATGAGTGTCCCATACACTTCCAAACACCTCACGAACTTAGCGAACGAAGCTGGCGCGCTTTGGCGAAGGGAGCAGATCACAATTGCAAGAGCGAAGCAGTTGTTTGTCAAGCTACAGGGTGACTCCACATTTGCACCTGCAGCTCTGGCGGCCATGCTCGATGCGCCTATATCCAGCCCAAGGTCCAACGGCACAGCTCAACGTGCTCTGAATGAAGACTCATTACCAGCTTCTCACGTTGAGGCGCATGATATGCTAGACGGCGCTCGAGACTTGGAGATGGAGGATGCAGGGCAGCCCAGTGGGGTCCAGGAAGATAAGACCAACGGTGCAACAGACGCGGACTTGCCAAATGGTACCGAACCCGAGATCAATGGCACAGCGCACGAAGGAGACCTAGTTCGGATTAGGGAGAATGGCGAAGGATCACAATCTTCAGGTGGTGACGACGACGCGTCCGACGATACATCACAGACTGCGCACCGTATGACTACCCGCGCACGAGCTCATGCGGCCTCGAGTCCTTCGGCGCCTGGCTCGCCCTCGAATCTTGGCGGCCAAGTCCACCCGTTGTTCCTTTTTTCCACCGACTCGTTACCTGATCGTGACTTTGGTCTCCCGCCCAACGAAGCCGAAGAAACGCGCATGCTGCTCATGGCGTATGTACAAAAGCAGGAGGAAGTTTCACGGGCAACATCAGATCTGTACCAGGGCTTAATGCAGGCAGACCGTATGCGGCGGGAAGTATTCAAATGGTGCAAAGCTGAAGGACATGTTGGCGAGATGAGCGACGGCGAAGACTGGTGTGATAACGAAGAATGGGGCTTAGACCATGACTTGATCAAAGGACGGGACGAAGAGGAGGATGAGACAGCGAATACTGGGAAGAAAAGCACAAGACAAAGAAGGAAGCCTGACAAAGAAGATCGATAGGCTCGATCGAAGCCCACAGCGAGTCGTACCAGTCAACGGCTACAGCAGTTTGATCCACAGCAGTCATGGAGCCATCTTCACGATTTTGCATAACACAGCGATATACCTCGATGCCAGATATTCAAATCCATTTACTATACTCTATCACAACGAATAGCACGCCCGTGTCGCCGTTCTTGCCTCATCAACGCAGCCCACGTGTTTACGTGTTTTAGCGTGAACTGCGCTTTCCTTCAGTCTGTCGAACTCTCTCGCCCTCACCTCAACTCCTGTCAGATGGAGTTTGCGCTCAGATGCAACGACCTCAAGTGCCGGACGCAGCTGCATGAGCGTGCTGTCGTCACTACATGCAGGTATGCTTCGTTGCCCCGTCTTGTAGCTTCCAGTAGCTGACCAGCTGAAGTCACGTGTTCTGTACACAGTGTGCAGACACAACTGGATTGTCGAGGTCGCAGAATGCCCACAGGATTTGTCCTGCATGCAATGCACCGTTGCAGAACCCTGACGATGTCATCGTTGCCGGTCTCAATCCATCGGAAGACTACAAGACGAGCGTGCTTAGCGGTCTTAGTCCTACCATTATCATGGAGTGCGCGAGTCGAGCGTTAGCCTTTCACAGCTACCAGACATCGCAAGAGATCATTTACCAAGAGTACTTGGCGAAAGGCCTGACTGAAAAATACAATATCCTCAGCCAGCAGATGGACCAGCTCATTCACGATGCGAACTCTCAAATCAAGATACTACAGGATAAGGTGCAAGGTGATAGATGTGTGTTGATAATGTTGTGGTTAGTAGCTGATGTGTGCATAGCTCAGCAAGAGGATCAAATCTCACTTGAAGCGAAAAACAACGAGCTCAGCGAAGCGTACAAGGATAAAGCCAAAGCACTAGCACGCCAAAAGAAAATGTACGATTCGCTGAAGCAACAAGTTATGGCCTCTCAGGTTGCTGTGGCAGCTGGCGATGAGGCAGAACTCACACTTCAAACCGCTCGTGGTAATCGGTTCATCGACCGCATGCCCGGTGCCAGGGCCGGTACTGGAGTATACAGCCATCCTGGCATTGTTCAGCAGCCCGGTGGAGGGCGAGCACGCAATAGGACAGGCAGTGCGAGCTCAGGCAGTAGTGTACAGCAGCGAGGCGGAGTTGGTATTGCCTCCGCCTATGCCTCGCACTTGCAAGGGCCTGGCTTGGGCGGTCGTTCTCAGACGGATCGTAAGTCCATACATAGCTATGATACCGAGCTTGGTCAGCATTGGTTCTAACAGCAATGTAGAGTCTGCGCCTGTTGGAACGCCACGTCAAAGTCGCCTGCCAGTACTCGGCGGGACACGTCAAGGTTCTGTGCTCAATGCGAATATCGGGCCTCCGTATCAAGCCTCACATATGCCGCAGCGGCAGCCGGCGGGTCAAAATGGGACACCACAAGGCTTTGGGAACTTTGGACTTGAAACAAAGTCGAGAAGAGTCGGTGGTCCTTTGCAGAGATAAGGAATAAAGCCCAAACCGCAAGATATCAATACAGAACTGTGCAGGGCTCGCAATATTTAAGCGGAACTCGTAGGCTGCCAGCACATGGAAGGATGCTAGATAGGTACCTAGGCACAAAGTTGTGTAACCACATTGCGCCTGGGGCCAACATACTGAAAGAGGGTAGATCTACAACGGCAAGTGTAACAGCTGTAACTTTAATATGATAACATAGATTACTCGAACAGTAAACTTTCGAGCATGCTGTCCATGTGCTATATGCTACACTTTATCATAGTCTCATGTCTGCGAGATTCAAGTTAGGATATGCTTCTTCCTGAAAGGGGGGGGGGGTTTCATCTTAGTGAAAGTGTACCGAACCGTTGCAATGCATAAGGGTCTCGAGCCTCGCTGCGTATCATCCTTTGGCGATATGCCATGTGTTTTGGGCAAGCCAATGTCTAGGAGAGTGGATACGAGCTGGGCAAAAATACGCGAGGCGGTGCAGCTGGCCGGATGCTGTGAGGCCTTTGTTCACTGCGCTGAGATTATTGTTGAGTATACGGCCTTGAGGCGGCTGCGAGTTACTCCAACCTTGCTGTGTATTGTATTCACCTCTGCTCACTTCATTTGTATTGGTTTACTGTTAGGCATTCTGACTTTTCGAGTCCCAGGTCTGCGCACGCACAGTCATGTCAGCTCTGACCTGGAAGCCATAGAGAGATTTGATTCGAGACGAATATTGGGCATCTGAAGTCTAGCAAATAGGCATAGGAGGCATTTCCTCTGAAGCGAGAGAGATTTAAAAAGGGCGAGCAAGCGAGAATGTGAGCAGTCTCGTTGTCGTATCTCTGAAGGTTACTAGGATGGTGATAGGCTGGGGTGATATAGTCTTGCATCTTGCAGGAGCTTTCATGCAAGTTATCAACAACAATTCCTTTAGCCCCAACCTGTAACTTTGAGATGAAATATCGGTGAGGTAATATGTTGGACTTGCAATATCAGCACAAAGTATTCTCGATCGCACACACTGGGACTGCTTGTCGATGGCAAATTAAGGCTGAGCATTGCCACGCAAACTGTAGCAGATGACGCTGAGCCAACAGCGGCGAAACTGAATGAGTCTTGCAAGATGGGACTTCTGCAAGTTCATAGGTTCCATTTATAGGATATCCTGGAAGGGGTTACGTCGTACCCGCATGGCGTGCGGTACTAATACAGTATCGCTCCTGTCATCAATATTGGTTTGACCGGTAATTTTCACCAAAATATAGAGGTTTGTAGTGCGATCAATCAACCTAGATGTGGCAAAAGGTTGTCTTGGTAACGTATGCTGGGCCCTTATGTTGGGCCATTACACCAAGTAGAATGTTGGTGTTGTCTTCCCTTGCAATAATTGGATACATTTCATACCTGAAAGGAATGTCGGGCCACGACCTGGTACGAATGGCTTCGTGGCAAGGGCAGGTAATGCTGTTGTCGTTGGAGGACTAGTGTTCCACGGGGTCGATGAAGCCACGAGACACTATTCTAGGCAGTAGTGAGTCGACAAAATCTAGTGAAAGAGTACAATTCGTCTATAAATGATGAGTAAGTGTTTACAAGAGAATTTGAAAATAACTTGATTCAAGGAAGAGTGGAGCCGCTTTACCTCCTTGCGCGATCTACAGTTAGCTAGAAGGGAATCCTTGAGATTCGTACTTCTTTTCGCCCACACAAGAACAAAATACTCAAAGCAAAGAGACTGACTCCAGCAGATGATGAAGCATAGGGTGATCACCGCCCCCAGTCCGCCTCATTTTGAATTCCACAGCTCAACAACTGAGCCAAGACCACCTCAGGAGACCTTCAAGGGCACCCTCGGCGCTGTTTCTGACCCTCGACCATACTGATACAGGGCGCTGCTTCACAATGTGGTGTGACAGCGCAGGGCCCTGTATTACCGCCAGTCTTCCATCTCATGTTGAACACCAAAACTTCATACCTCTATTCCCGGCCTCTCTAATAGTACACACGGCATCCACAAGGCTATGAGGCTGCCCTTTATCGATCCAGTCCCGTCGCCAATCGGTGGTTGATGAGTCTGGTAGCCTGTATTTGTTCGCTGCTCTTATGTCTGGTTGACAGCCAAGCTACCGGCGGCATTGTGAGCGCGAGCACTTGTTATGACCGACCAAGCTTTTCCCGCTACGCTGGACCACAGATGTTTTTCCACCATTTCGGCACTCCTGAATCGTTACGCAATCATAGGCAAAGATACTTGTCGCCCTCACGTATGGATCGGACACATCGATTGCCTGCCTGCCGCTGATGTTGCCTGGTCACGATCGAGCCTCGTAGCGCCTCATCTCACATTAGACGTATAGCCTTCCAGTGGAAGGCACTCGTCCTCAAATATCATCCAACAAACACAAGTCAACAGCGACCCCACTTTCAACGGGTCATAACGCCAAGAGAAACACCACAACGCCTGTCACCCTAACGACGCGGTATCACCAAGGGAACAGTGCAAGATAAAGAAACGGAGTCCCAATGGACTGTTGGGTTTAGAGGGCCACAGCAATTTGTTTGCCTACTGTGCGGAAACGTAAACAGCCAACTGTGGTTCCTCTGAAGCACTGATCCTTGACAAGTATGAAAGCCAATGAAGATAACGCCGACCGTCCACAAACATCTTTCCATCAGATCGCGGAAATCTAAGTCAGTTATCGAGCATGAGCGGTGTAAATAACCTTCATGCGGCTCAACAATCGCTCGAACATCTATTCTCTCATGCAACTCGACTCAAACGGAGGGTTTTTGGTGCCTCTAGACATCTCTTTGGGAAGACACATCAAGATCATCGAAGCTTATCTGATTATCATGCGGCGACCCATGGTTATTATTGGTATGCAAATGGCCAGCATGGGTCCAGTCACTACTAGCTGATGACGAGCCCTTTTGCAGCCATGCAGGGCCCGCATTCAAATCCGGATGAGCTCTTCGATAGTGTTTGAGCCGAGCATCTTTTCTCTGGAAGATCTTGGTGCAATGCTCATCCTCACAGCGATATTGCATCATATGGTTTCCGTGCTTTTGACGCCGGTGTCTCCCTAAATTGCCTCTGCCATAGCGCCCAGTAAAGACGACTTTGCACCCTTCGAAACGGCAAGACAGTGTGCCAGAGGAGGTGTCTGTACCTGCTAAGGATGCTGCGTCAGAGGGATGAGAGTTTGAGGACGGACGGAGCATGTCGTTAGACGCCAGCCTGTACTGTGTCAGATCACCGAACGAGCACCACAGCAACTATTTGAAGCTCACATAGACTGAGAATCAGATACAGTCGGACCTAAAACCACTGGGGTATCCTCTTTTACGAAATACCGGAATTCGCTTGATACGTTTCTGTCAACCAGCTGGCTTTCAACTCCACCGCCTAACATCAGCTGCGCTTGAATAGCCTGCAAAGAACTTGACGATATGGCTGTCGCCTGACTGCTTTCAACCCGACTGAGGTGAAGACTTGGGTCAGCAGAACCAAATGCTGTATGATCTTGTTGCACACAAGCGGCATCCATGGAGACTCTCATCTGACCCACTAATTTGTCGGTATATGTTTTAAGTGTTGCCTGATGGTTGTGTGACCTGTCAAGCACGCCGTTCATGAAAACGTCTTGTGGTTCACCCATCGAAGCGTTTCCCCCGACGTCCTGCGACACTATGGACGTATGGTGTATCTGATTTTCGACAACCTCGTCATAGCCTGGAAGGAAATCGCCATCCTGGTTACTAGGGTAACTGAGAGCATTGGTGTCATTCCATGCACTCGACTGATGTTCTTGCTGACGGCGTACGCACGCCGAGATGCCTGTCAGTTGGTCGAGACGACTGCCGTATTCAGACAATTTGTCGTTGTGATTACTGAAACTGGGCATCTGGTCATAGAATGGTCTGTGTGCTGTGAGCAGAGTTGGATCGATACAAACACTCCACCCAGAACTGTCGACCTGACCATAGGGTCCTGGAATTGTATCACACTGGGGTTTGTCATTCTGATGTGGCGCCATGTACGACAAGATCTTATACTGACTTGTCGCTTGCAGATACTCTTCTATTGAGCTGTGATCGCAAGAACAATGGCTCTCTGGACAACCCCGGACATACTCTATGCGATCCGTTTCAGCACATCGTCCGTCCTGGCTGCTGCTGAGGTCAGCATCGTACTGCTCTTCGCCATCTGTAGTATCGATCAAGAAACTGCCAAGGATATGGGGCGGTTGCCCGTAATTGGTACGGTTATGCATCCTGTCAGTGCTGCCGTTGGATTTTTTCGAGCCGTCAGTATGCACGATACTACGAGAGAAACCTTCTGGCAGTTACGTAAGAATGCTGTTGCCGCTGAGTAAAACGCCCGTCCCGCCCGATAGGTTATTCGCAAGATATAGTTGAAAGGATCTGATGAAGCGCAAGCGGTAGGCAAAGGCGTATACCACACCAACTCAAACAATTGAATGGAAGGAAACTGAAATGGTCAGGGCCAACTAGGAAGGTTGAGCGCCGTTGGATGGCCTATAGGTGATCGAAACGAAAGAGATTGAATGTTTAGAGTGGTGTATGACAGGATCGTACGTCTTGAAGCCTCAGGGGATGCGGAGGTTAAAGCGTTAGGATGACGCCGCAATGGACACACGATGTGGCGCGGCGGGACCACGCTCGTCAGGACTTAAAAATGAGCTGGATTTTCCTTCCAACTTCGACGATGCGACGAGTAACAGATATCGAAGTGAGATTGTGCAGCAGCCAGCATTGAGATAAGTCTGATCAGCTCCAAAAAAGTTCACTCAGGCAAATCCACTGGCATTGTTAGTTTTTGCACAGATGTGCCAAACCAGGAGCTGGCAACAAACGCTACCTGTGCGCTTCTGTGCAACAACTGCAATAGCTTGGTCTCTGATGGACTTCAACAGAGCTGTCTTACTGACACCAAGTTGAGTTTGACTTGGTGCCTACTAGGTCATGCATCTCGTTACCAACGTCCACATCGGAGTCGGCAGGGCTATCGCAGGCAGCCTTGAGTTGGAATACGGACCTTGAGAGGCAAAACAGAACCGTGGCCGACTGTGATTGCTTGAAGTATTCAGGCGGTGAAGTGTTACCACGACTAGTGTAAGAGCCCAGATCTTGGCCTGTACTCCTGGCCCAGGACGTTGAGTTGTCAACAAGGCGAACATGAAACGGTATGAAGAACCCAGCCTACTTAGGCGCCCTCACCGCAAGTACTGAACATTGTCTATGCGCAAGCGCAGGCAAATTTTGCCCTCCATGTCTGGCATTACACGCACGTAACTGTAGTCTCACTATACTATTTGTTTTCCTTCGCCAGGATGATACAGCTGGGTGCTTGGTCACGGCTGGCAGCATCGATACCAGAAGCTAGGTATAACAAGGCTGACGGCAGGCGGATTTGACGACGACGACGATGACGATGACGGCGGAGGTACGATGGGCTGTACCCTCAGTTCGATCTGTTCGAATACGGACTAGCCGATACTGTCGATATGGACGATTTTGCTTTAAGCAGTTGGAAGACAACGAAATCTCAGTGGGGCTGATTCGAATTCACACTAAGCAAATGGACTCGAAATTTGACGAGCATATGGATGCGCACTCATCTTTTGGAAGGGCACAGAAATGCGAAAGGAAGCGAAAAGTCTTCCTGCATGGAATGCGACGCATCTTAATCGTTGCTCGGCCTACAAAAGTTCAAAGACCGACACATAAAGAGCTTACAATATACATTTAACACCTGCTACACACAGCTCGATGTCCGGGATGTCAGGGCAGAGGATTTCTGGCTCCACAGAACCGTGGGGCAACTGCTGGATAGGGCTACTTCAAAGCGCCCCCAACGCATCATCTTGCAATCACATTCCGCCTGAACTCAACAGTAATCACATCGGTCTGCTGTTTTGGCCAAAGCCATGTCCATACAAAATTTGCAAATTTGAATACGCTTGTCGATGGATCTGGAATCAGGCTTCTCAAGAAGTTTCAACCCAGTTGTTGCCAATCTTGCGCTCTACCCAACATGGGCCCTGTGAAAGAACCTCGCCAACACGACGGCTTATGCATTCGACCGATAAACCGTGGCAAGTTCACGTGATGGCTAAACAAGATCCTGCATCTGCATTTGCAGAGCCCGCACGTTTCAATTGGGTGCGCATGTCCATAAGCCCGGATATAAGAGTGTAAACTCTAACCTATACGGATGCAACAGCGGGAACATGAACCAGTACGCATTTCCAGAATACGCCTCCGGCCGAGAGATGCCTCGAGATTTCAGACTTCGAGTACCGATAAGTCATCAAATCTTGAGCCTTGCAATCATCGCACACAAAGTTAAAGTGATGTTTTTAAGAGGCCCTCGCAATTGTATCATGGTTTTTGAGGCATCTGGAATGTGTCGTGCTTACGACAGTCACATCATTGAACCAGGGATGACGCGACACCAATTCTATATCAAACACCAATCCCATCCATGTTTTCATTCTCCTCCGAGGCCACGTTGGTTACATCCAGATACGAACATGGAGTTCGAAAATTCCTAATTGACTGCAAATGTGCCCACGAGAACAGATTCTAGTCATTATACACGATCCAGTGCTTTGTCAGGCCGAACATTCGGTACATGTCTTGCAACATATGCAACCACAACCCCAGTCTATGCTAAGGAACGTCAAAACTTCATGTAAAAGTTGTGTGAACCGAGCCAGCTCGGTGCCATTCATGTTTTGCGCTGGAACAAGAATTGCTGCAGAGTTCATACAACTGACATGCGACAAGTTGCGAGCGACAGCTTCAGAGGCAAACTCGATTTGGGATCTACTGCTGCAAATTTCCTTCATTGCCTTGTTTTCGTTCTCACATCTGGTTGTCAACTTTGAATGCTTCATAAACACTCCGACCGCAGGTGTTTTGCGTGCTTGTATCATCGCGGTAAGGCTCAACCACCGCCAAGGATACCTGCCTCATCGCTCCACTCGATTCTGGTCGAGAGTCATGGCCGTCGTATCGCTCAAAGCCAAAGTAATCTTTTTGTGCACGTAAGTCGTAATCTAACTCACCGACTTGACAGCATTTCTCGCCAGTTTCGAGGGTTGCAAGTTAATTGTATTTGTTTAGGAGTGCATTGGCGCCATTTGCCTTCTTTGTCTCAGCAGGCAAAATGGTCATTTGGGATATCTTAAGTCCCCCGGTACAGATGACCGGATAACGACAAAGCCAATCTAGACGCATTGAACTAGAACTAAGCTAAGCGGAAATCTTTGCACGTTGCCTAGTTTTGCTTGCAGCATGAGCCATCTTTGATCGCTGGCCTGGCCAGAGGGAAAATTTCAGGGCCATTCTGCTACGGTGCCTACTACCTCCCAGCTGTCGCGATTGGGAATCGAGAAAATCATCAACACTGCCATATTGTGTAACAAAGCTTGACCGACCTCTGTAAAGAAACAAATCGGCAATGCGGTTAACAGAAGATTTTCGTCAGACGTTGGGTACCATGGCAAGAACGACCCGGGGATGCATACTTTACTTGAAAGTAGTGCACTCTTTGTCCTAGTGAGACCACACCGCCTCATTGACAGGACATGGTGCGACATCGAATTCGACGTATGAAGTTTTAGTCACAGAGCCAACCCAACAGGGGGCAAAAACACAGCCCCAGGCAGTGCGGTCGCACCCTGGAGAGGATTTTCCAGGAATGAAAAGAGTGTGTTAAACTATGAGGGCGCTAGTTCAAGGACAATCGTATGCTCCGAGCGGTAAATTGTCTACAAGTAACATCCTGAGGGGTGTTTCTGTGCTACACTGAACTTTTTGCATCCTTGGAGTCGGCCTCTTGGACCCGGGGAAACACCCGTCGCTTTCTGTTCATACGCTGTATCTCATGCTATGAAATCATTATGACCAAAGAGAGCGAGAATGCAGCCGGATAGTTCGTTTCATTACTCATCATTGCTATGTCGGCCTCCACAGGCCACGTCTCAGGCCAGACTCCAGCTCGCCTCCACATTTCAAATCATGAAGGAGAAAATACAGAAAACATTAAATAAAGGATGGTCCAGACATTCCTTGATGTTTTTGTGACATCGAGTCGTACAAAAACCAGTTCACTACTTGGGATTGAGCACAAGAAAACAAAGAAGAGCGAAAGTAGGGAAGATGAAAGTTTTACGGTGTAGACGACTATCACGTATTGAGCAGGCCCAACATACGTGTAGACCTCTTTCTGGGCTTCACAATTGCTGAGTGCGGGTGCTTTCGTCGTTCATGATGCCGCAGGGCGTCGCTTCGTTTGTAAGAGTTATCGCAAAGAGAGCATTTGTATACCATCTTGGTATCGAGCCTATGTTTCTGGCTATGCCGCCTCATATTTCCCGGTGCGTACCGGCCAGTGAACTCCTCTTTACAGTGCTCGCACTTGACCGGAGGCCATTCTCTCTGCTCTGTAGGGTAGGTGCTTATGGCTTTAGCGTTAACATGGTGGGCGGGCTCATCATCTCTCACTTGAGTCCAGATCAAGTCATCTGTCGATTCCCACGTACCCAGCAGCGCATTATAACAACAGGTTGACCCCTCTAGGGTCAATGAGCAAGATGTTGATGCGATGGCCTGTTGCAAGCCAGCCCGGAAGGCCATAGGATGTATTGGCAACTGATTGTTTCGGTTGTTTCCCTGTTGATAATTGCTCTCCATCCATTGCATGTCCGACATAGGTGGGCCTATCTCATCGAAAAATCCATCAAAGGCTAGTTGGTCGAGGCCTGAAAACGAAAAGTCTACTGGCATTTTATGGGCTACTGGTTCATGAGCCCTTGGCTCATGAGTGCCATAATGGTCCGAAAATGTGATAGTTTCGTCTGGCGATACTGCGACATCAAAGGAGGCACACTTCCTCTGGGATCTGGCCGCATCATGAATCGTTGTTGGAGTGTTCGGTGAGATTGGAGAAGACTTCTGTGAGATAGTCTGTGGTGACATAGCTGGGGTTACTTGTGCACAACTCTCAGTTGAAGTGGTAAAAGGAGAGACCGGCCGCATCAGCGGCTGAGCAGTGGTAAAAGATGAGATACCGCCGTCTAGCTCATACAGGGGCTTAACAAATTGGTGTGTAGACAGCTCTGCTGTCGCTGAAGGAAGCTCGGCATCGATACTGCACTCGTACCATGGAATGTGCGACATATTGACAGGAGTCTGGTATATCTCAACTCCAGATCCCGGCAATTCGAAGGCACTTCTATCATTCATCCCAGTATCCAGCTTGAGACTCTCCGGATATGCCTGCTGTTCTTCGGAAATCATTTTGTTCTGCCTTGCCCCGCACTGGAAGTAAGATATGAAAGTGCTGAAGCGTCGTCGGATATTTCTGCAACGTGAATGTCGCGGCGCCCGCGCAAATTTGTTGCAATCGGAAAAATCAACCGAGGATCTTGAGATTGCCTTAGGAGCGAGTGTGTGATCCCCGGCTAGTATTGTAGACCTGACCACCTCCTTGCTGGAAGATGTGATGAGTCTAATCACAGTCAGCAGGAGCTTCATCGGCCTAGGAGAGCACTTAGGGAGTACGAACTCACTCCACTTTCCAGTAGTTCGGCTTGGATTCGACAAGGAGTTTCATTTTCGCCACTACTTATGGAAGCCAGTCCAAGTATAACGACATCCAGGTCGACGAGGCGATGAAGGACTCTTAACTCGCGCAAAAGTCGTAACAACGACTTAGCGTCATAGACGATGCACGCTGCAGAAAGTCCTGAAGGAAAATGCTGATGGCTTTGTGGGACTGCATTTTATACTCCTTAGGTTTACAAACTACCACCAGAGATGTAGTACTTGTGCTTGGCAAAAAGAGGACTTTGACTTGTTGCAGGGTCCCATGCGTTTGTGTCGGCATAGTCTGGGTTGTTCGACTAGGAGAAAAGAAGGCAAGCATATTCCCTGGATATGCTTGATGTATAGAAGAGCGTAGTCTAAGTTCGTTTTATGGGCGGTGTGCATTTCGGACGGCAGGATTGGAGCTTTGGTGTTAAGGCAAACGTCGGATAGAGACAGGAAGACGACATGGGTCGAAGAGATACAGGGATTCAACTGTGTGGTCTTCGTCCACACGGAGCGAGTGATCTGGGCCGACAACAGGGTTGTGCCGATTGAAGTCCTGCTTCGATCGTATTCACTAAGATCTTGGCGTTGAGTTATCGTGTGCTGTCAGAGAGGCAGACGATTGGGGTATTGGGCGAAGAGTCTGTCCGGTTAGTATGGCTCGGGGAGATGACGCGGCACTCCAGACCAGATGGCACTACCAGTGCAATGTAAAAGCGAGGCTTGATTTGACAGATCGATTTTCTGGAGCGACGGTTCCTGAATGGGTTTGCTGTCCCTTCGAGGAACACGCATCGTGGTCGGCCAGGTCCGTGCAGAACTTGAATCAAAATAAGCCAATTGAAGGCTATTCAGACTCAGTTTGAGTTTCCAGTCGTGAGTGTATCGATCAAGAGGGCATTTGGACAGAGAACCGGGCCAAAAAGTTTTCTGTCTGCCAGCCTGGAGATGTAGTTGATATAAACCTCCTGATGCTGGCATGCATAGCCCGTTTGAAGAACTTGACGCTGGGTCCCGTTGGACACAGCCCCAACATTCCTCTCTATTATAATTGGGGACCAATAGCGAGAAGCGCTTGTAAACCTAGGGTTTACTCAGCTCCTGGACATACCAACATAGACTCAAGCGACCAGAGCTCGTTCAGGCTCCAACGTGCTTGCTGCGGTGTCGAGGTATACACTGCACGTGTCGCGTTTGAAACGAAATCTGAGTTCCCGAATAAAAAAGAGAAGAGAAGGACAAGTGTACTGTAATTACTCCAGCGAATAACGAATGGGAGACATTGGTATCTGGAACAGGAATTGTAACGCAAGAATACCAAATTGCAACATAAGCCAACCGCTGATCAGGACAGGCACATACGCCGAGTGGCTGGACAGCCAGCCGTCCAACAAGAAACATTGGGGGACTGCTCCACAGCATGCATCCATTGATGCCTTCATTCTATATTTAGCGTTTGAAGGACTTCGAAGCGGCACAGCTAGGCGATCTGTTGCTGCCCCCAGCGCCCAAGTTTGGGAGACGGATGGTTCGCAAGACATGTCAAAATAAGGCAACAATTATATGAATTCTCCCATACTTCCTAGGTCCTCGGCTTGTCAATCGGCGTGGTCTCCCCAAACTGTCCCGATGTGGTTGTCAGACACGACGTTCGATTGGTATGACGTCACAATCCTTAGGAAATTCCAATTGGACAAGGCCTCCTCATATCACGAAAGCAAGCAGAACCAAATTTGGCTGACGTCTACTATATATCTTAACTAAAAAAAAGGCAGTTTTGACCATAGCTCTGCAAGCGCTGTACACTGTAATTTCATTTCTATACTTTGTGATCGCTCAGGACTTCCTACGCCAATTAACCCTGATAAACTTTCGCACTTAAAGCGTACTATTGGGATGCGGAGAGTTTAGGTGTTCTGGTGCTAATTTTTTCAGGCAAATGGTGGAGATTAAGGATGGTAGGCCCCATAGTCCTTCATGTGCGACCTGGCTTCTCCGCGTAGGCATATCACTAAATGTTCACCCTGAACATCAGCATTCATCGGCGCTTATTGCAGATCATACTTGCTTACAGTGACGTGTCAACTATATAGATGTAGCCAGAACAGTCTCCCCATTTACAATGATCACAACGCATATTGCCAGTCGTTCAATTGTTTGTCTTTACGGTGTTTTCCGGCGCCCGGCCTATTGCAACTGCACGTCCCCTGATCAACTACGCGCACAACGAGTCGCACCCGTAGGAATATGCCTTGGTTGACTGATCGAAACCGCACAAGGATACAAGCTGCAACATTGGGTGAGGCAAGTCCAAGCATCGGTAGTACAGTGCCGCCATATACAACACCGATAAGTCACTTGTCATTCACGTGAACGCACCATAGGACTTGCGGCCTCTCAAAACCAGCTATGAAAGTACTGCTCTTTGATATTCATCCGTGACGATGTACTTGTCATCTACAAATATCAAGAGCAATGGATTCTATACTTTGTTCGAAATTGTACAACAGAGAAAACTACTAAACTTCCCAAGCCGGCGCTTCCAGTGACTGTATGAACACGAAGAGTACCAACTTTGAGATTGGTGTAGATTATGACCTTTCTTTAGCTGTCGTATTGGCAATTTGTCGGTCACTGATCGCAAACTTGAAATAAAGAAGCCCTAAAGCTATGTCACCACTTAATAAAGCCTCCCCTCGAATATTTAAGCCTGTATACTCCTCTTCAACATCTATAAGTGTCCGGTGATGACTTGCTCTCTCAAATGCCAATAAGCGACATTATCACCCCTTAATTTCTAACTGCACTTGTTCGAAAATAGTATATCTTGACTTTGCTATTCTCGTATGCCAGCTCTGTTAGACAGGTGGGGTTCACAGCTGAGGCGTAATTCATGTGCATCTGCCACAATGGAACTCGCGGGATTTTGGGTCTTGATGGATTCTATAACGTCCTCCCCTGTGGGTCAAGAAACCCGCCGCAACGAGATGCATCGCCATTTTGCGCACCCAAGGCTTTCCTACGCCAGTTCACAAATCCAAACTCACCATGCCGTTGTTCTTTGCACTCTACCCTTGAATGCACGCGGCCTGCAGTATGAAAACTACAGAGTTGTTGATAGCGCTGTCGGTCGTTTCAACTGTCGCACAGTCGGCCGTGATCGCTTTAAACTCCCGATTGATTTGATTTGATTTTCAATTAACGTCTATGGGAGTCTGAGACTATATAAGACGAGCTTTAAACTCCTGCTTCATGCCAACAACAGCCATATTTTCGTACATCGGTACCCTGCCGTGATAGCCTAGTAGATGAAGAAGATAGTGTCTAACTCGCAACCTCTACGACTTTGCAACTGTGCGGTAACAGGTTTATCCGTGTCCAAGAGATCTGTCGCTCTCCTAGCGCAGAGATCAGATGCGTTTACGAAGCGCTGTTATAGGCATAGACGGGCTGGTACTGTATTATACGCCACTCCTAAATGGTTGAGCTGTGGCGCATGCTTCTAGAAGATGTCACGTGCTCTTCTCTCGCAGTCACTATCACCCACCCATAACCGCTCTTAGAGAGGATTCATTCATCCTGCCCAAAACAGCTTAGTTATCATTCATCACTGCCTACAGGAAATCTCCAGCGCAAATGCGCTTATACCTCACTTCAAACATGACTTATTCATTACTTCGCTTGTTTGCCGACCTGCCTTTCAGGACAAGAAAGCTTCATTTTCTATAACCCGAAACAGCAGCAGAGCGTGATAAGTTGAAAATCTGAGTCTTGCCTCAGGAAGTCATGTGACATTCTGTGGAGATGAAAGATGGCAGTTGCCACTTGAGTCGAGCTGACTGTTCCTTCTCTTCTGATTGGGTGACTTCCACCCAATGGTTGGAAGGAGCATGCGGCGAGTAAACAGATCTCCTATAAAGCCTCTGGGCCAACTGCTCTTACATCATAGTGAAGTTTGTACTCTCAGATGCTTCCTCAAAATAACGAATTGTTCTAATTTAGTATATAATATCGTACAACTGCTTCCGTTATGATGTGTTTCCCTTGAAGCGTTTGAGGCTAAGCTTTGCGAATCTACGTAGCAGTCCTGATCTATCCGCACTTTGTCTGCTTGCGCTATCCGGTGCGATGTCTGAATCAACTTTAGGCGCATTCCGTGGCTGAGACATAAGCATCTGCACATAATGCTTGTGACATGCACGGGCAGTTGGATGATCCTTCCCGAGAGTGGTGTTGTAGTCAGTGCATGCTCTTTCATAAAGCGCAATAGATTCATCGTAACGATGCCGACTTGCAAGAAGATGAGCAAGGCAGTAGACAGTCGACAGCGTGTCCGGATGGTCAACACCAAGCACCTTCTCACTGGTCGCCAGCGTCTGCCTGTGCATCGATTCCGCCTCCGAGTACTTGCCTTGGCTGTCCAGCACTGCCGCCAAGTTGTTCATGGTCGTCAGCATGTTTGGATGGTCAACACCAAGCACCTTCTCACTGGTCGCCAGCGTCTGCCTGTGCATCGGTTCCGCCTCCGAGTACTTGTCCATACCCGCCAAGACAGAGCCAAGAAGGCTCGAGCTGTGAAGTGTGCTGGACTCGTCCTGGTCCAACATCCGCTTTTGAATCTCTAGAGCTTTTGAGACAATGCCTTTTGCTTGATCAAAGAGTCCTTGTCGCCATGCGTACCAGCCACTGTTGTTCAGCAAGAAAGCACACGTATCAGTCTCTCCAATAGTAGGCTCTTTCTGCTCCACCATAGCTAATACGTGTGGAAAGAGTATCCGGCATTTCGGCCAGTTCAAGTACTCGCCGTTAGGAAACTCTTGTGCCATTGCCTGTATAAAAGTCCGACGCCATATGCCATCTCTGTTAGCCGACTTCAGCCACACCCCTGTCGCGAGCTGCACAAGCCTGTGCATCTCAAACTCACCTTTGTGCTGTTGCGTGTTGACTAGCGAGAAGGCGCGAAGAAATGCTACATCTTCCTCAAAGTCATCGTTTTCTCCATTTGCCTGTCTCTTTAATAAATTGTCTTGCTCCTCATCCTTGTTATCTGTGTAATGACGAATCATGAAGTCAGGGATGCTTTGCGGATTGAAGAAATTCATAAAGGAGAGAAGATCTGACGCTGATGGTCGCTGCTGCCGTATATGCTCAAAGGAAATTTGCCACGTCGCAAGCACCGAGTTTAGTGCTTTCCCATCGCGTCGTAGGTCAGGAGCTGCCTTACGGAGTAGCTCTACCTGTCCCTCAGCCCCCTTGAGCTGGCCAAGGTACTTTGCAATTGGCATTCGCTGCCCTAGCCGAGTTATGTATGCTGCCGCTTGGGCAATTACGAGCGGGATGTAGTCGAGAGCATTCACGAGCTGGATCGCACCGTCCGGCGGCTCCTCTCCTAGCTTATTTCGTAGAAGCTCAACCGCTTCGCTGTCATTCATCGCACCAATGTGAATGATATCCTGCTGACGGCCCACAAGGCTTCGTGCAACATCGGCGTTGCGTGAAGTGATGACAACCGCTCCATGATCGCTTTGCGGTAACAGCGAGGCCAGCGGCGTGCTCTGCCCATCTTGTCAGTGCCTGGGTAACTACCTCGGCTCTACGTCAGTTAGGGTGGATCTGCCGCTAAGCCCGATTTGCTCTAGTTCGATTCTCTTCTATAAATTTC